>JAQQZY010000023.1:41894831-41905009 GCA_030068375.1 Ostorhinchus rueppellii | reverse complement strand
TGTGTGTGTGTGTGTGTGTGTGTGTGTGTGTGTGTGTGTGTGTGTGTGTGTGTGTGTGTGTGTGTGTGTGTGGGTGCTGATATCATCGTGTGTGTATGTGATGTTAAACCATGAGTTGAAAGACTGAAAATACAATCAAAAAGAAGTCTCCAAGTGGTGGTCCGTCACAAGGGTTTTGTTGTGGATCAGGGTGTTATGATGCAGATTCTCCACAACATGTGGCTGGTGTGTGCTTCAGTAGTCAACACGTGTGTGTGTTTCAGTAAGAACATGTGTGTGTGTGTGTTTCAGTAAGAATACGCGTGTGTGTGCAGTGCATTGGTCCTTGACAGCTTTAGAAATTGTGAAATAAGTCTGTCAGGTTATGGTCAAGGGGTTATCGTTAGAGTCATAGGGTTAGCATCATAGGGTTAGGGTTAGCGTAAGGGTCATAGGGTTAGCGTTAGGGTCATAGGGTTAGCATTAGGGTTAGAGGGTTAGCGTAAGGGTCATAGGGTTAGCGTTAGGGTCATAGGGTTAGGATCATGGTCAGTGTTAGCGTTAGGGTCATAGGGTTAGGATCATAGTTAGTGTTAGGGTTAGGGTCATAAGGTTAGGGTTAGGGTCATAGGGTTAAGGTTAACTCACCTATTAATGCTAACTCATTAGCATCACTGCTGCTTCAGATGAAGGTGTTTCACACTAAATAAAACCTCTTCTGCATATGTTTAAAATAGATTTTTCTCTGAAGGAATATCACCTCACAGGTTCTAGAACATGTAATTAACATTAGCAGCATGTTAGAACAGAACAGAAACTTTAATGTTTTTCTCATGTGCTTGCGACCCTGTTTCTGAGGCTCAGACTGGTGGACAATCCATACTATGCACTGTCAGGACAGTTTGCTGAAACCGAACACATGTATTCATGTTTGTCAAGTTAAACTAATGCATTCATGATTTAAATGAGACAAATATTGTGCAGACTTAATGATCCCCGTGTCTTTGGTTCAGTGTCTGTGAAATTACATATTTACATTTACGCATTTGGCAGACGCTTTTATCCAAAGCGACTTACAGTTATTACAGGGTATTGTGAAGGGTAGGGTTAGGTGCCCTGCTCAAGGGCACTTCAGCCATTGCCTACTGGTTAGGGTGGGATTTGAACCTGCAACTCTCCGATCTTAAGTCCAACGCTCTAACCACTAGTCCACAGCTCCCACAAATTATGAAAGTTCCTTAGATGGTGTTGGACTTAATGAAATGAACATTTGAACTTTTGGGGTGTTTTGAAATGTATTGAACAGAGTTAAAATACGCAGCATCAACAGGAAGCTGGTGTTTGTGAGTGGTCCAGTAGAACCCTGGTCAACCTGGGTACCACATGACTGGACCTTCATCTGCATTTGGGGGACAGTCCTTCAGTCCTTACAGGTTAAAGCTTCATTTATTAGTGCTTCTGTATTCATGTTGTTTGGAGGTGCTCAGACTCTGGCCTGATGCCTTTGAGCATCTGGACACGTCACTGCAGCAGGAAACACATCAACTGTATGTGTGCTATAGGAGGACACATCTGCTCAGGATGGCTCATATGTGCGCCCAGCTCCTCTCACTCTTCTCACTCTTCTTACTTCTCTTGCTCCTCTTCTCAGTCATCTCTCTCCTCCTCCTCCTCCTCCTCCTCCTCCTCCTCCTCCTCCTCCTCCTCCTCCTCCTCTTCTTCCTCCTCTCACTCCTCTGCCTCCTCTCTCTCCACTTCCTGTTCTTCCTCCTTTCTCTCCTCTTCCTCCTCTCACTCCTCTGCCTCCTCTCTCTCCACTTCCTGTTCTTCCTCCTTTCTCTCCTCTTCCTCCTCTCTCTCCTCTCATTCCTCTCACTCCTCTTGCTCATCTCTCCTCTCACTCCTCTCTCTCTTCTCGCTCTTCTCTCTCCTCGCTCCTCTGTGTACTGTGTTTCAGCCTGCCTGTGCTAAACAAAGGACAAGCAGCCAGGAACTGCATGGACCAATCAGCATCAGCCTTACATGGCAGGGGTGAGGGTAACCAGTCTCAGCGTGTCTTTTATCGGAGAAGTGAGTGGGACAGCTTGGAGAGCTGTGGCTGTGCTCTGAGCAGGGTGAGGGCTGACAGGACTGTCCTCCATGTTTTAATAAGCATTGACATATCACACAGAGTTGTTAGCCATGCATCCACAGAGGTAAGACTGACTTTCATTCTTTCACATATACTCGTCTGTGGATAAGGCACCGGCCACTGTGTGTGATCCATGCCTGAGTAATAATACAGGTTTGTGTGATAGACTGGGGGAGGGGGATGACTATTTCACCCCACAGCAAAGGAGTGGAGCTGTTGAGGAAGGGATAGGCCGGTACATGGACCAGACGTCTGTCCCAGTGGACGGACAGTACAAGGCCGGGGCCACCTGGGAGGTCATTGTTGGACTGACTGACTAAATCTGCTTTCTTCTGTCAGTATCTAAACAGGGTCGGGGCTTTTCTGGTGCCCCTTGGCCTGTGCTGTCACAGTGGCAGGCCTGGTGAGGGTCCGGATGGGACAGAGACAGGGATCAGAGCCATCCCCAGAGGGGTTAATGGACAGTAGACTCGCAGCACAGCAAGTTGGATGTAGGCCTCGAACTGGCAGGACAGCACGTCACTGCTGGTAACAGTATACCAGGCCAAAGGGACAGAGATGAAGAAAAAGAATACATTTATCAGCCCCAACACAGCTCACCTCATTTTAATACCCCCCCCCCCTTATTTGTTAACTTGGTGAATAAAATTCAGAGCTAATCCTGTAAGCTGCTCGCCACTTTCCTTAAATACCAGTGATCTGCGGCCTAAATATGCCAGAGCAGCTTCTTTCTCCCAGGGCTACAGGAAGTGGCTGAGCCTACCGTGTGCTCTGCCTCCCAGTGCAGTCGTCTGTCTGCCGAGCGTCAGCCATTTTACACAGCTTCCCCTTTCTGTCCCTCTGCTCCAAGCACACTGTGTGTTTGTATGGAAGAGAGGAGAAAAGAAGAAAGGAAGCACTTCCTCTGAACAGGCTCTGCATACAAACCTCATCTTGACCAAAGAGCAGCTGTTTGAAGTCGACCAGGTCTGATTGTATTTTGTTTATCTGCTCTGTTGTATGCACTGCCTTCCTGGATGCATGAGCCAGGGACAGTGTGTGGTCCTTTTCTGTTGACCAGTACTGCAGTAGTTCAGCAGTAATGGATCCTTCTATACTGACATTCTGTTTAACTGTAACCAGAGGAACTATGGCCTGGATTTATAGGCAGACATGATGTTAGTAGGGTTCAGGGGCTGCCTGCAATGACTGAAACAGTAACCCCCCCCGTGTTTTGTGAATGGTACTTGGTAATGCGTCTAATCCTTTCATTCCACTCTGGTGTGAGGGTTGGTATAGGCATACTTCAGTCTGCACAACACACACTTTGTGTCTGTGTGTGAAATAGTCTGACTTGAACTTACATTTACTTTGAGTTTCATTCATGAATGAATTTTACTGGTATTTTAGTACAGTATGTTGCGTGATTTGAGGACATGCTTCTGAGTGATATGTATAAGTCACATCTTCATTGTCTAAGGGTGTTGGAGATTACTTGAAATGTAGGAAATAAGAAAAAAATCCTTTGATTTCACACATCATGCATGCATACATACATGTGACCCACACATTCACAAAGACTGACCAATCACATTAAGCCGTAGCTACTTAAATGAAGCCAAATCTTTCCAAAAACTTTCATCATTAGCAAAACAACATGAGTTAATGGATTCATTAGAAGCTGAATCCAAATCAGGACACATAGCAGTGCCACTGCATGTTATGGGTTAAACTCATCTGGAACAAATGCAGAATACAGCTGGTTTGTTGTGGTCAACAGGAGTATTAGCAGAGGATGTGATGGAGGTGCTCAGTGCAATTAAAGAGGCCTGTGACAGGAGTGGTTTTCTGTGTGGGACCTGGATTGGTGTTGCATGTGAACCCTGTCAGGCTCATAAAGAGCTGCCTGTGGTGCGTTCGAGCAGATTCATATGCTGTATGTGTGCTGTGCACGGGGAGTGTGTATCTCCAAAATGGACGCCACACAAACCCAGACAGGCTGAGAATACAACGAACGATGGAATGTGATCATCAGTCAGTCCAGCCTGTGAAGCTGCATCTGCCACCCAGCCACTGCTCTGCTCTGTCTGCTTGGGCTTTGATGGGAATCAAGGACTGAGTTTCCAGGAGCTTTGAGCAGCAGTGAGGAGCTCTCCTCTCTGCATTGCAGCACTGTGGCAGAGGAGAGCGGGGAGAACAGAGCCTGTGTGCCACACTGAGCTCAGCAGCCAATCAGGCACCTCCATGTGGTGCATGAGCCAATCGGCAGCCTCCAGTCGAGGTTAAAGATTGACAATTGCAGGAGAGAGCAGCAGGGAGAGAAGGCCTTCTGGGAAACCTGGACCCATCTTTCCCTCATCGCCCTCAATAATTGACAAAGATGAAAGAATAGGCTGAGGAATCTGTATGTGAGTAAAGGAAGAAGGTATGCTGTTGATTTCCTCCATTGGAGCATGGATGTTGTGTCAGCTGTGGGTGTGGGAAGGGCTGTGTGACTGGGTTACAATAGGCAGGATATTGGACTGGGTTTGTCTGATTCAGAAGGGGTTGTTGTTGTTGTTGTTGTTGTTGTTGTTGATGATGACAGCTCAGACAGTATTGATTCCCCTGTTTGTTCCTGTCTCTCTCAGTCTCTTTGTCTCGTGTTGCTGATTTCCTGGCCTGAACAGGACGTGGCATTGCTGGGATAGATTGTCTGAGTGTGTCCATAAAGGTTAGATGAAGAGGCCAGAAAAAGCCGTATGATTCCAGCTCTTTGTGTCTGCAGAAGTGCTGTGCTGCTGTCTGTCATTTCATCTTTCTGTAGTGAGAAAGAAGGTGTGGGGGTTGGTGTGCATTTGAGAGGGAAGCAGTATTTTTGTCTTCAGTCCTAAATACATTCAAGATGGTGCTGTCCTCAGGACGAAGTCCAATCGAAAAAACTGAAAAGTGAACACATTACAGTTCTGATGCATCTGCTGTGGCGTCAGGGAAAAATGGCAACAATAACAGGTCCGTCAACAAGGTGCCTGAAACCAAGGTGAATCATGTTGGACTGACTGAGAAAAACCTGTTGGGTAGGTCTGAAGCAGTGAGCGTCTCAAGGCTGTGTTTTTCCTGGTCAGAGGGTTGTGTTTGTGCCGTCCGTTATGATAGGCTGCTCTGCTCTGGATCATGTCAGCAGGTTTCCTGTTCATCAGCAGAGGGTTTGGTTGTTTTAATGATTATTGTTTAGAGGCCTTTGTCATTTTAGGAGAATGTTTGATGTTGATTATGAATTGAAATACAATATGTGATCATAGCACTACACACTGAATTGAATTCAAAACATTTAGAGGATGTATGTTATGCTGCTGATGTGTTCTTTTTTTTCTGCAATTTTTTGTCTCATTTCTTCCAAATTTTCATAATTGATTGAATTCACATAAGTTCATGTAATGTACATAAAACATATACTAGAACAGGGGTGTCCAACCCTGGTCAGTGGATCTGGAGGACCAGGGGTGGACCCCTCTGGACTAGAGTACCCTGAAGGCACACCC
The DNA here is from genome assembly GCA_030068375.1 of Ostorhinchus rueppellii. Classification (NCBI taxonomy): domain Eukaryota; kingdom Metazoa; phylum Chordata; class Actinopteri; order Kurtiformes; family Apogonidae; genus Ostorhinchus; species Ostorhinchus rueppellii. Next base: position 41,899,399 of record JAQQZY010000023.1, on the reverse strand, counting down.
ATTTACCATTTCAGTATCAACTAAAAAAAGTGTCCATTCACAAACAAGATGCAGTAGATAGATAAATATATTTGATCGATCCCAAACTGGGACATTGCAGGAACTGTAACCATATCCCAGTGTTGTCATTTGTGTTATTTGTAAGCTTTAAACTTAATACTATTCCCCCCCCCAGACTTCTACTTTTATTGGTGTGAACAGCTGAGTGAACCTTTACGTGTAAATGACTGTGGTTGGATACCTTTAGGGGTATGGAATAAAAAGTACTAATGACTGTTATGACAGATGTCGTCATTTTACTGTCCAGACATAACCATTATGATGACTAAATGCCAGACAGACCTACCTGAGCTCCTCATTTGGATAGTTGTGTTTGGTGATGAAACAATTTCACTTACTTGACAATAAACGGTTTCTGTGTCTTAAGGACAGGTTGGTTTGGCAAAAGTGAAATTAAGATGTTGTAGGAAAAGAGAAAAAGTTTAACATTACAATGAAATAATGATGTAAAGCTTTGACAGTGTCACCTTTTCATCAGTTTGTCAGAAGAAGACGGGAAAACGGATCCAGGCACAGAGGGAATGGAGATCTCAACACGATCCAAAGGTACAGACTGCCAAAAGGTTATAACACAAAATACTAATGCGTATAATGATACTGATGATACCAGCGATACAGGTGATACTGACAATACTGATGATACAGGTGATACTGATGATACAGGTGATACTGGTGATACATATAATACTGATGATACAGGTGATACAGCCCTACTTCTGTTATTATTTTTACACAGTTTCTTTGACGTTTCAGTGCGCTCTGACATGTGGAGTGTGTTGGTCAAGGCTGTTGTGACATATTTGATGTCTTGTTCAGGTTGGAGGAGGCCCCCAGTGTGTGCTCCTTAGTTTGGTGACCTTTAACCTTTGTCTGCACTTTCAGACTCTGGCTCAACTGAACGAATGGCCCAAAAACGGAAGATGCCAAGCCCGTCTCAGTCCTCCAATGGTCACTCTTCTGCTGAGGCCTCCCCCTGTCCTGTGAAAAAAAAGAAGAAACCAGGTGCTGTAAGCAGCAGCAAAGACCAGGTAACAGCCAAGCCCCCCCACCAAAAAAAAAAAAAAATTACAGAAACAGAACCTAGATTTGACCCACTCCCAAACCATACCATTAACACAATTTGGTATATTGTGGTTGGCGCTTTCACTGTTTTTTAATTAAACATTTGATTTTCCTATTATTGTACAAAGAATAGTGTAATTTTCGATCATTGTTTAATGTTAGTGTTTTAGTTTATTTATTAATAATCACACATGTTTGTAAGTATCACAGAGTATGTTTCCATGACCATAAAAGTCTGATATCTCAGAGTAATTGGATAATTATAATAATCTGATGTAATGCATTTACATGCACATCAGAAATGCGATAATCGATAAACCTGGATTCAGACGCTCCAGTCCATTATCGAACTTCTTTCAGAGTTCGTACGTATGTAGTGATGGTAGACATAAACTTCCTGTTATTGTGTTCCACTCACATTTGACTGTCACTTCTGTTTACAATGATATTATGTTTCCACATGTGCAAATGTAACAATACTAAATAAATCAGATGAACCTATACACATACACGAAGAGAAGAGAGTATTAGGGAGAAATCCAGGTGTGCTCTTCTGGTTTATTGTAATCAGATTACTGGTCATAACAGGTCAGATTATCCTGATAATGATGGGAGTATTGGTGTGGACGTAAATGGACTCACTGACTTTAAATCACAGGCCCTTCTTCTTTCAAGTCCTCGAACAGATAAAATTATACTTTATTGTCTTTTGATATATTTATTACTGTTAATGTACCATTCTTTGACACTTCGATGGTTAACTGTTGCTGATCTGCCTCTTTGATGTTTTACTTGCATTCATCTTAAAGTACAATAGGTCCATTTTTAATGTTAGGGTGTTTTCACACAGTGTACTCAAGTCCGTATCCGAATACGCTGGACCCCACAGTCTGCTTAATTTTATCCACGTGAATGCTCCAGTATCAGACCAGAGTCCAGTTAAGAAGGTGGTCCTGGGTCCGGGCTGCCTGTACTCCAGTAGGGTATGCTGCCGTGTGAATGCGATCCATGCCCGAGTCTGAAAGTGACCTAATCACCACTTTGACAATGCAAGTGTGTTAACCACCACCAGACAATAGATGGCGCTCCTGTTGTCTCCTGATAAAGCCTCAGATCCGTGTGGCACGGGTTCGCCTTATGGACTGAACCACTGGGTGATAGATCAGGGTAGCTGTACTTCACTGCGCCTTAAACAGGAGAACAGATCAGTAAAGGTTTGTCTTCTTCTGATGTCCACGTTTGTTGGTTAGAGACAGAATTTCTTCCACACTTTCACCTACTGTTTGGGTCCTGTAACACCTATTCGTACTCGGGCACAGGCATATGGAGCTAGAACAGTCTCATAATTAATAAATGCACACAGAAGAATTCACAAATGTATACTGGTATTAATACAAAAATGTCTCTCAACACATAAATACTTTTTGATGCACACAAAAACCTTTACCCTTTTGAAAAAAAAGTAAAAACAATCTATAAACAATATATAAAAGAACATGCAATTTTCTTCTAAAACATATATGTATATTGTGGTCGTTATTCACAAACTGTTGAATCTGCATTCACAAACTGCTCGTGATTTGTGAACATCGCTGCATTTGTGTGTACGCTGCTAGCTGACACGATACATTTCGCTAGCTCATGATGCTAGATACACAGTTAAACCACTTAACCCTATGCACATGTCATACAGTGAGCAAACCTCACCTAGAAAAATTAAGTAAACCTTTTTATGTTTCACTTAATACATTGTCCCCATCAGACGCCATGGTTGTTCTATCAGACCAGCATACTTTGTCAGAGTAGCATACCCGTATTCCAGTAGGATAGCCCGCTCTGTTGGGCAAGCATACTTTTGCCAGAAGAGCATTACGGTGTTTGTGCTGATGTTCCAGTAGATAATAATGCATTGAAGTTAAACACTGATGCCTGTTAACCCTTGCAACTATATACCTATAATTTATAACAGCGGTATGCTGTGGTGATTATTGAATGTATAACGAAAGAGAGAAGTCTGCACACTTTAGCTCCCTTTGTGCTTTTATTGAGCACATCCAAAAAGTCGCAGTGACGTTTTGAGCGTGAATGGTCTTCAGTCTAATTATGGTAACAATACCTACAGTTTATGACACTAGTATGCTGTCATGATAGCTGAATACAAGAATCATGGTAGCATACCTATAGTTTATAACAACTGTCTGCTGCGATAAATGAATAAGTATTTAAATTTCAAAGAAACATTTTAATACAAGCTTTGATGTAAATTTCAAAAATAAATAAATAACCTGCAGAACTATGAAACTTATCTTGTGTACAAACTACTCTCCACCATACTAAGTTCTATGCAAAAACATACAGCTACACAAAAAAAATCTACATTACTATAAACTACAAAGTATATTTATGTACAACAACAATCCAATACAAAAGCAAATACAGCCAAAAAAACAAACAAACCCACATTAGTATAAAATAAAAGGTATATTTATGAACAGTACAACAAAAGTCCGATACAGAAATATAACGTGCCCACATTTCCAAACACTTGGCCTTCAGTCCACACCAACGTTTTTGGAATTTAAACAGCACTTTTTGCATTTGAAAATGTCACTGTGTTCTTCTGCACACTCTGAATGTGTCCAGCACAGACAGAAGTCCCACTGCACCTTAAAAGCAGAAAATAAAACATGTTAGTGAAGCCATACACATTGTTTATGAACAGCAATGCAATGCAAGCATCTAAATGTAATTTTACCATGTTAATGATGCTTTGCTCAGCATCAAACTGCAGCATGGAGCAGGACACAGAGCAGTCCTCCACAGACTCTGCAATAAAATCAAAAAGATCATACATTAATATTAGTATTAACTATTAGTTTTTTGTAGTTATGCAACTTTTTTCAATCCTTAATGTGCCCTTGGGTGTCACGAGACACTAGGAAACAAATTGTATTATTGTGATTACTATCATATATCGTTTGTACTGCATAATAAGGTGGGGTACTGATTATCCTTGTTCTACATTGCCTTTACAATAATTACCTTTGCATTTCAAAAGAGTAGCTGCAATTTGAAGCCTTGCAGCTGACATTTCCTCCATGTTTGTGTCAACAGAGTGGACAGTGCCATCTTTGACATACTGCTCAGCAAAAGGAAAAGGCCATATTCAGTGTTAAAATATACACATTATCCTCAAATGTTTGAATCACTATTATTTATACCTTCAAAACTAAGACTCCATAACTTGACCCATGTTGCTGGAGTTTGTGTGGCAGAGTCTTTGCTTTCCACTGAACTGACACAGCCTTCCTGCTCTTCCAGAAATTCCTGCAGTTGTTCAAATAATTGTTCATTCATTCATCTTCTATCCCCGCTTTATCCTCACAAGGGTCACGGGGGTCACATGGAGCCTATCCCAGCTACTTAAGGGTGAAGGCGGGGTACAC
>JAQQZY010000023.1:41853854-41886648 GCA_030068375.1 Ostorhinchus rueppellii | reverse complement strand
ATAAATGGTGATGATAAATCACTTAAAAACAGTTAAATAGGGAGAAAAAAAATCATTTGGAAATGATTTTTACCACAGAAGCAGGTGTGGACCTTGATGGGTTCGATAATTTACGAAGCATGTGTCGCGTATTACAGAGCACCAACGCTCAAACATCTGTAGCTTTGGCACACTTCACCTCAGTCTCTGAGAATGAAGTCAAAAAGTATGACGAGGTGAAAAGCTGTAGATATCTGCACAGACGTCCCCTTCACACTTTCAGGTGTGGAGTCTTTGTGTTGACGTTTCTGATACTGGAACAGTTTTATTACAAACTGGCATGATTCATCTTTTAAATGGACATGTTTAAATGAAGCATAAACCAAAGGGGATAAATGCACGCTTGTCTCTGTCCATTAGAAGACAGTTTCTCTCTGACGTCACATCCTACAGGACACGTACCTGGGTTCATATACAGGTATTCTGAATATTTACACTCTGAATGACATCCTTTAGGATTAGGAAATGGTGTGGCCACACAGTAAAATGACATGGTAACACATTAGCAGAGTAATCAGACTAATCTGCACAGGTCAAATGTGACAAAAAAACTTTTATTTACTGGGACTGGACTTTTATACTAAAGGTTCTGAGTAGTTTGGGGGGGGGGGGCACAGAATTATGAAAGTATGGAATCTTCAGCAGCTCTTCACACTGCAAAAAAAATAAAAATCTTAAAGACTTAACTAAACAGACCTAAATGTGGAATATTTATCTGAAGATCATTTTTTACATTTATTTACTTATTGAGGCTTAATCTTGTTCAGATTATTTGACTTGTTCCAAGACAAAGCAATATTTAGTATAAAACCAGCTCCATTAGTATGGAGGACACAGGAAGTCGAGTTCAAGTCTTCATAGAAGGATAATATTTTCTTATGTTAATAAGTTGATTAGTGTACTTTTCTTCCTGCACTGGCAGATAACTGTACTTGAAATCAGACATTTGAAGCCAATAATGAGTGTAATTTTCATATTTTTTTTCACAGTGTAAGTGATGCCTATATTTTTCTCTTGTAGGTAAAGCTCCGCCCCCTTCAACTCTCCCCTCACAGAACAGCACTGCTCCTTCCACCCCCTCCAGTGCGTCCACACAGTCACAGATGGCCATTCCTGTCACCATGGTCTCCTTCACTGCTCCATCTCCTGCAACTATAAGCCTAGCAACCATGTCCAGTGCCACCACAACACCACCACCCACGACCTCCTCAGCCTCCAATGCACCGAGTGTAAAGAAACAGCGCCCTCTGCTGCCCAGAGAGACTGTGCCAGTGGTGCAGCGAGCTGTGGTGTGGAGCCCCACTGCCAAGTTTCAGACCTCCTCTCAAAAGTGGCACATGCAGAAGGTTCAGCGTCAGCAACAGAACCAGCAACCTGCAGCAACGTCCCAAACACAGGCCTCATCTCCGAGGCAAGGCCAGACGCAGGCAACTGGCAATGCAACATCCTCTTCATCAGCGGCACAACAGTCCTCGCAAAGCACACGCTATCAAACCAGACAAGCTGTCAAAGGTACAGAACATTTGAGCTAAAGCTCTACAAATGAGTTCAACGACTACACAAGTACATTTTCACTACTGGGGTTTCAGACAAATATTCAACAGTAAATTATCAAAATAAATGGGACACTTTCCTAAAATAACAATTATTTCATGTAAGAAAATAATATTAAACTGTCAGAGTAATGACAGCATGTCCCACAAGCGACTGTCCTTATTCTGAGAGTGTATGAAGTAAACTCTGCAGGTGTCTTTGTAAAACCAACATGTGGGAGCGGACATGCTCACAAAGTCCACAATTACAAGTTCAAAGAGTGTTCCAAGGACAAATGAAAGCTTTAACATTTTTAGAGATAAACCCTGAAGTCTGTCCATCCAACATTTCTGTCCAACCCATTTCTTGAAGACTTGTCCCCTGATGCTATCCAAATGTGACCCAGATGTTCTTTACCTCTAGGACAGGATCAGGGCACCATTTGACGGCTGAGCTTCAATTCTTGGATTTTTTAAAAAAAGACTGAAAGTGAACATTCAGTGAGCAGGGGGGTTGCAGTGACCTGCCGGGTGGGGTATCAGTGAGCAGGTGGGCTGCAGGGACTGGGTGGGTGGGGGCTGCAGTGACCAGGTGGGCGGATCACTAAGCTCTGGGTACTTTTTCAGGTGTTTTACTATCGCTTTGTGTCCGAAGAACTTTCTGATCATAAAGGGTGTGTTTTCCAGCTGTTCAACAAAAAGACACCCCACCCAGCACATCCACCACGGCCATCACCCTGGTTTCCAGTAGTCTGGCCTCTGCTACTGTGGCAACTTCAAGTTTAGCAACGACTGTGTCCTCCTCACCGGTGTCAACAGACCTGTACATCCCAACTGCGTCTGCAGATGTGGCTGCAGATATCGCCAAGTACACTAATAAAGTTAGTATATATGCCACTGCTCCTGAATACCAGCTGAGACGTCATGTCCTGCGTTTGTACTGTGGCTGGATTCCGTTCATTTATCTGTTCATTGCTATAGTATTTTTCTTTCAGTAAGACATCAGAATTTTATGGGCTTCTTCTTTTTTTCAGATAGTTGATGCCATCAAAGGTACAATGACTGAAATCTACAATGACCTCTCTAAATGTGCTTCAGGAAACACAATAGCAGAGGTAGGTGTGTGCATGTCGCCCTTCACAACACAGGCCCCATCATTCAATAATGTGTGTTTTATTTCATTTTTGCAGATAAAGCGACTGAGAATTGAAATAGAAAAACTACAGTGGTTACATCAGCAGGAACTGGCAGAAATGAAGCACAATCTTGGTGAGTTTAATGACATAGTTTGACACTTTTCCACAAAACTATTTACACCACAAAAAAGCAATTCCAAGAAAGGAAACAAATATTTCCATAAAGTAAGTCTTATTTGTTCTAATATGTCATTCAATAAATCAATCAGTAAATATGAATCTAGGTTTAAACATTAGTTTGCCAAATCCCAGCAGAACGACAAACTGATTCCCTTCTCTAAAGGGAGAATACTTTTAAAAATGTGTAAGAGGCAGTTTAATTTCTCACTCTTTGAAAATTCTAAACAAAATCTAAACTATATGAAAAACAAACAGATCAGTTTCTTTGTGGGATCATTTTGTATTTTGCCTTTTGAGACAAAATGACTTTTTTTGGCCTATTTTTCAGTGACTACACTATTTAAAGAAGCCATTTCTAAGAAATCAAGCCAAACCAAATGTTTGGATCCATTCTTGCTGAACACAAAACAGTGTGATTATATGTAAGATTCTTTTTACTTCAGCTGTGATTTGAGTTTCATCAGGTTTGTGTTGTGCCATTTAGAGCTGACGATGGCAGAAATGAGGCAGAGTCTGGAGCAGGAGAGAGAGAGGTTAGTGACTGAAGTGAAGAAACAGATGGAGCTGGAGAAGCAGCAGGCAGTGGATGACACTAAAAAGAAGCAGTGGTGTGCCAATTGCAAGAAAGAGGCCATCTTCTACTGCTGCTGGAACACCAGCTACTGCGACTACCCCTGTCAACAGGCCCACTGGCCTGAGCACATGAAGTCCTGCACTCAGTCAGGTACGAGCAGTAGTTATTTAGTCTGAAGAACAAACACAATGCACCCGTCCATCCAACAAATAACTCCCTGAGAACCCACATTCATAAAACAAACATCACTACTTCAATCATTCATGTATAGTCAGACTGAAATGGCGCTAGCTGAAGATTTTGCCTCCTCTTTAAACATGATCTTAAAACTCATTTTCATGTGGCAATGCACATTCTCGACCTTATTCTTTTTTTCTCTTTACTGTCCAGAGTCATATTTACTTAAATGTTGTGCTTTTTCCCCTCATTTTTGTTCTATTTTTAGCAACAGCCCCCCAGCAGGAGCCTGAGGCCGAGTCCACAGTAGATCTCCCAAACAAAGGTCTGGGGCAGTCGAGTAGTGGGCCGATCCCTCTCAGAGACACTGTGGCCTCAACACCATCAGAAAAACACTGTGATATGGAGAAGAACGCCGACGCGCCTCCTGTCCCTTTGTCATAGCTGACATTATTGTACTTGAAAATGTAAATTATAGATTGTTTTTTTTATTGTAAGAGTATGTGTATGTAAGATGTTCTGGTCACGTGATATTAAGGATACAGTCCAAATGTTTTAATTTATATATTTTTTTTTGCCTTTTAATGCACACTGTTTGTTCCTGGTGCACAGTGTTATTTAAAGTATTTTAATTGTGGAGAAAAACTGACAAATAGTTAGTAACCACTAGAGGGGGCAGTTTAATAAATGTATACTGCATATTCATGGGTTCTAGACAGACGTCAGTATACAGGTCTGCATGACTTTAATAAAGCATTGACAAAGTGTAAAGGAAAACAGCTGAACAGACTGCAAAATATAACCTCTGTTGATGGATCACCTCAGTTTTAGATTAGGGGACTGGGACAGAAATGTATGTATATTACTTATTTTGTATTCTATGTTAATTTATTTGTTATTCTAATGTTGCCTGCTGTATTCTGCAAAGAAATAACAAATACAAACATCTTATACACTGTCTCTGCTGCTTTACCAAACACTCACTATAGTTTCAGCTCTTTGTTGAACAGGTAATCAGATTTTCCAGACGCTAGAATAATATTATTCAGTGTGTGTGTGTGTATATATATATATATATATATATATATATATATAATCTCAACACCATATGTTTTTATGAACATCAAATACCTGCTTCATGCATTTTAAAAGATGACATTTGAATTGAAGTTAGAATTATGACTGGTGTGGCTGCTATAGATGTTAAAATATTCTATACAATTGGAGAAAACAAGGCTGATTATGATTCTAATTAAGACAGGCACGCACAATAAGCCAAATATAAAGATTTTAGGTGTCAGCATTTCTAATAAGAGTTTACTAAGTTCAACTTGTGCAGTGACATCCTAAAATAAATCAAGCATAATTTTTGCTCTTCATAAATGTAAACCGAATGACGAAGTAATTTACTTTATTTTATGGTGTGATTCTATGATAGAATTTCTATCAGAGCTAAAATGTGAAATTGAACAGAGAATTCCAGTATTTGTCGTATTAAGATGATCCTTGCTGCAGTTCTCCCCCTTACCACTGGGGGGCACTGTAGATTATGTGCGTGTATCCCGCCAGCCGTCAGCCATCTGCCGCAGTCAGTTAGCTCAGCTCCAGCGGGAATGGAAAATGGAGGACTGAACGAGGAAAAAACGAGGACAAATCGTCGTTAGTTTTAGCGTTGGTGGGTACTGCACACTTAAAGGCTTGAGTTGTGCCGTGTTGTCATTTCGTCAGTTGTACATATTTGTCAGTTACTGTGTCACACAAGTTGATGTGCTATCGCTTCGTATCACATGCAAGGTTGAACAAGATGCGCTGACATTAGCTGTGACGCTAACTTAACAACCACTAGCAGTGAAACTACGCCATTTACTTGCACTTGGATCAGCATCTGGATGGTTTAGTAAAAGCTATGCCATTTGAACATTTGCCCTCGGTTTCGTCTCCTTGTTGTTGGGTGTTGTGTTGAAGTTTAACGCCACTCGTTATATTTATCTAGGCTGTGTTGAAGGTTAGCATGCTGGCGCTCGTGTTGGCTAATGCTAGCTAGGTTTGTTAGCCACAAGTGCACGTTTCGCAACGCTCGCACGTAACACGAAAGGGCAAACGAACGGAAAAGCCTAGCAGCTTAATTTGTGCTCAAGTTGGCTAACGCACCTTACCTAACCCACGACTTGTTTTTGAGTGTTCCGCTTTAATTAAGCACCAGTGAGCTAACAGTTTTAGCTGTGTGGTTCGGTGGAGTTGGCTGCGCCCATCTGTGGTTTTCTTGGATACGCAGGCGTTCCCCACTGAAGATTTTATAAACGGTCGTGCGATAGAATGCTAAATAGCAAAGGTTGATGTACATTTGCACGCAACATTTTACATGATTCTCGGTCATACCCGTACTAACTGCAGAGAATTATGAATGCGTCGATCACGTGCATACAGGCCGGGTGCAGCCCTTCTGCTCCGCGCACCAACATGTCGGATCGTCGCACATCTCCACATTGGTTTAATGTGTCAGTAAGTCAACTTCGAACGTTTTACTGATGCTGTCTTCGCAGTATTTAAAATATACGATTGCTGTGAATGTGGGGTCTTTATCGGACCCCTCCCACCCCCTTTAACGACACTTCTTCCATTCACGTGGCACTGCGTCGTGACCACAGGCGAGCCATTGGTGGATTCCCCGTCACTGGAGGTGTTTTCACGGTGGACGGTGCAGTGACCAAGGCTGATCAGTTCAAATCAGCCTTTTTTCTACTTACTAATCAGAGAAATGTCATGAATCCGAAACCTGCCCCCATGTATGCAAATTGTGTCCCATGTGTTCAAATGTTTACAAACAGACTGACGAAAAGAGCAAAGTTATTATTGTAAATGAATGGGGTTTTAGATGTACATGTACCATACTTAATATCTTGAACATTTAGGCCCTTGTCTTAGTAGATTTATCAAAACTGTTACTTTTGTTTTCCGGTGTATTTGCATATTCACACACTGTGTTCACATTGTTGTGTGTTCCACCGTGCTTTGACCTTAACCTCTTTTTTTTCTTTTTCAGATCCAGTGACCTTTGCCTAACACTGATGACTAATGTCAAAGGGCCTTTGTTTGTTAGAAGAGCTTCTGGTATCATCACTGCAGAACTGCAGGTATAGGCATGACCCAGTTTTCTTTGGTGTTATTAACAAGAAGTGTGAACATCAGTGATCTAAAGTACAGTTGTTGTTCTTAATAGTCACTTACACTTAACTGAATTAAATAGATAAATGTGATGAAAAGCATTTCTTTAGTTCTAGCTTTGGATTCGTGAAGTTGGGTAACTGTTTAACATTATTTTGCCACTTATAACATCAGTGTTAGTTTTTTTAGTAATACACAATTCTAGATGAGAACATTAGAGGTTATGCATGTGATGTGACCATACTAATAAGGGTAGTCGTGCCACAGCGACTGTCGTTATCCACTTACTAGGAAATGGTGTTATCGTTATATACACTGAAGATGGAGGGAGCAGTTAATGAGCAGGTTTTTTAATTTTTGAAAGGGATGAAATCTGTCATGTTTCACAAACCTATCCAGAGATGACATGGAAGCACAGGCATCTCTTATTATTAATTTGACTGAATATGGAAGTAGGATGTGGTAGACAGGAACGAATCTGCTTTTAAGTTTAATCAGTTCTCTACACATCCATATTCTATATGTATTTGTTTCAAACAAAAAATTTTTTGGTCAGTTTTTCCATGTCTTGTCATGTCATTGTATACCCTCTGTATAGCTCCTATTGAAGAAGGCCGAGGCCATCAGTGCTGTTTTACTCACCTGAAGGTTTAGTTTAAAGTTTGAAACATCATGTTGGTGTCAGAATGTAATGTAAGACGTTCAGGAAAACAATCACTGCAGCCCCCAGTATTTGTCATAAAATGCACCACAAATAGTGACTCAAAGCTGGTGTCCTGTGCTCTTCTCCTAACTGTAGACGTTCAGTTTGAAAGTAGTGATTGACTCCATCATCTATGGAGGAGAATGCAAACCCTGAGCTCTCTCTAGCTCCTGAGCCAGAGCAGAGCCAGGACCATATGGATAGCTTCTCTCAAGGTATCTTGATGAGCTTATTTTCCCTCCTAATTAGTTGGTGTGGATGTTAATTCTGAGCTTAAATTTGGTGCTAGGTCCTGTGGTCTTTAATCGTTTAAATTACAGGTTATAGTAAGGGTAAATAAGTGAAGAAAGACAATTTAAATTAATATGAATGATTAATCACAACACAATCAGTTGCTTAATAATGTTGTGCTGTGGTAATAGATTACGAGAAATATTCCTGTAGCTTTCATCAATCTTTTGCCTACAGGGGCTAGAGAAGGTGGTAACGACCAGAAGGAGCCAGCTCAAACCCGAACTGAGAATGCGGCCCAAGAGAAGCTAGAGGAGCCAGATAAATCTTCAAAGGTCAACACTGAAGTGAAAAAAACTTGGGGTTTCCGTCAGTCCACTGTTGCAAAGAGAGAGATGCCAGTGGAAGCAACGGACAGTCCAAATCCTGTACGTCGCAGTGGCAGGCAATCTAAGCGCACTGATAAACTTGAGGAATTCCTCTCCACTGCCAAAAGAGGCTCAAGAAGGAGTGCCCCTGCCACTCTGGAAAGTGGGGATCCCCCTTCCCAAACTCCAACTGATGCTGAAACGGCATCTGAGGCCAGTTTTGATGGTAGTGTTGACGTTAAAGCTGCAGAAGACAATGTAGAGTCCCCGGAAAGAAAGACGAGAAGTGGCACAAGGAGACAGATTCAGAGGAAAGGACGTGGAGGCAGACGAACCAGAGCAGGCAGGGGAGGGGCTGTTAAAGACGATGGCAGCTCAGAGAACGAGGAAGATGGCAAAGGAGACGATACTACGACACCTCAGGTACAGACGAAAGATGAGGAGAAGACAGATGAACAGAGTAATCCATGTCCTGAAGACGTGGGAAACACCGGACAGCCTCAGTCAGAGCAGGACTCTGAGAACAAAGATGATCATGGAGATAACGACAAAGGGGAGACAGACGAGACTGAAAAAGGCAACGATGAGGCAGACAAGCCTGCAGCAATGCTGGTGAAACGTGGACCGGTCAGGACGTACATCAACAAAAAGAGAGTAGCCAGTAAGAACACTACCCCTGTCAAAGCCCCCATTACTGTCAACAAGACTACCACTACAGTCAAAAAGGAAAACCAACCAAAAGGGCTTTTAAAGACACGCAAGGCTCATATACAAGAGGAGAATGAAGATGAAAATGACTCCTCCATGTCCTCCTCATCCTCTTCATCATCATCCTCATCATCCATTGAGTCTGACGATGGTGGTTATGATCCAAATGCACTTTACTGCATCTGTCGCCAGAAACACAATAAACGGTAGGTTTTTTTAAAAAATTATTTTTAGAATTAATACTGGAACTACTTAATAAGACTTGTAAATTTTCATGTTAGTCTCAGTATATGTTTTTTTTTTCTCTGATTGTTTTCTCTGATTGTTAGGTGTACAGGGATATTTGCTGTCAGTCATTTAGTTTTGCCTTCATATGGGGATGTCTTGATGTGAAAAGTGCTGGTTGAGCATTAATTTGAGAGGAAACCTACTATAAATGTTCTGTGGTCACTAGGTTCATGATCTGCTGTGACCGCTGCGAGGAGTGGTTTCATGGAGATTGTGTGGGGATCACTGAGGCCCGTGGACGCCTGATGGAGAGAAATGGAGAAGACTATATCTGTCCCAATTGCACTGCCAAGAAGAGCCAGGTGGTCAGGCCAGCCACGTGTACTCTGTCTGCAAACGCTGATACCGTGAAGCCCAAAGCCGATGTTGCCTCTCCCACCTCTGCTGCCCCTGTTACTGCCATCACCTCCTCTGAAACAGTTGAGAGAACTACTGTAAAGGTGTCAGAGTCGTCTCTATCCGGCGCTCAGGGTGCGTCGGTTCCTCCATCCTCTACATCTACTGCAACTGAAGAGAAGGCAGCAGAGGACCAGGGCATCAAGGGAAGGATAGAGAAAGCCACCAATCCAACTGGGAAAAAGAAGATTAAGATCTTTCAGCCGGTAGGTGACTGGTGCTGGGTTCAACGTGGCATTTACTTGCGTTGATGGTGTTCTTACTTTACAGACTGGAATTAGAAAGTAGAGACCAGTCAGTTTCTGGTTTGGTTCTTAACTGACGATTGCCTTTTGGTTGCCAATGCCAATTATTTAAAGAACAGGTCACATTTCTATGAAGGCTTTCAGAGGAGTCTTTACTATAACCTCTGTGGTTGATGATCTCATGTCTACAGTGCACTCATTCAGTATAAATTCAACAGAAGTTAATGGGTTTGTAGAAGGTTTTATTTACTGTGATGCAGGTTTTTGGTTGTTTGACTATAAACTAGAGTTTCAAGGTGTTTTTGTATAGTTTGGAACACCCTGTAAATGTTGGTACTTAAATCAAAACTGAGAGGTCTAATTAAAAATGATGGTGGTTCACTTAACAGTAGCATTTATCAGCACATACTGGCATCTTGTGTGTGAGTGAACATTTTCAGATGTTTACATGAATTTTTATTTGAAAGCTGATGGTGTAAAACAGGCTGCCAATTTTTTACAATGCTAGTTAATCAGCCACCTAATTAATTATCCTATCTGTACTTTTCTATCCCTGATCCATAATCATACCAAATATACTGTAACTTTAAACTATTAAAGCTGCTTGACAAAATGTCTACACCTTTAAACAAACACTGTTGTATCTATGATTATTAGTAAACATAATTACTAGTTAAGAGTTATTGTCATTATTCCAAACATTGCTTGATTAGTTGATTTTTATTGTGCACTGACTTGAAGCAGGTAGTACAGCAGACAGCTGAGCAGAAGGCAGCGCCAAAGTCGGAAAAGACCTTACTCTCATCAGAGCCCAAGGCGCTACCAGACACAGAGCAGAAAGTGGCATCAAATGTGGAGGTAAAAACCACACCATCCACGGAGGAGAAGACAGCCCAGCAGAAAGTGGAGTCTGCACTTCCCAAATGTATTGGACCCGGTTGTGAAAACAACGCCCAACCAGACTCTGTTTATTGCGGCAACGACTGTATCCTGAGGCATGCTGCTGCTGCTATGAAGTCCATTACTGAAGTGAAAGAGCCCAAGCAGAAGGACAAGGCAAAGACGCAGAAAACGAAGTCTACACAAAAGGTAACTGGGACTGCTTCAATCAGTGCTTTTACCCTGACCTTCAAGTAAAGTGATCTGTCATTCATCCAATGACAAAGAGCTGCGCAGCCTATAAGGCTGATGTTCTTGGAATTTTCAATATTGCTAATAACAGAAACCTCAGTCACTGAAATTATGTCTGACTCTAAAACAACCTGTGGTACAGTAACGTCTGTGTGAAACCATACAACTCATGTCTTGAGCACATTTACAAAATGTGAGCATCAAATGACTGGTTGATGTATCATGACCCTTCACACTGAATCCTCTTGAATGTTTGTTCATACATTAATTAATGGAAATGGACTAAACGATAACCTTATCGAAGTCTCATCTGGATTTGGGGAAACGCCAGAATGTTTTCCAGTGTTATATAGAGTTGTCATCCCAGAGTTCACAGTTTCTTGCTCTGGCAGAACTCTTTTCATGTTAATGTTGTATGTCAGGACAGGAACTTGTATCATAGCCTTAATAAAATGGGTCCAAAAGCTCTGGTTTATGCTAAAGTTCTCAAAGAATTTGACTAATGGTAGTGTTTGCTACATATTTGTCTGAATATCTCAATGGGTGAAAAGTCTGAATCTTTCTTTGCCTTCCCTTGTCTTTGTCACAGTAGAGGTAATTATTGATCGACAGTTAATTGAACAGGGAATCAGAGGTGTATTTATTGGAAAATAACCATGTAAGCTTTGCTAACACGATTTGGAACATTTTCAGTGGCTCAGAATGAGGGAATGGCACATCTGCTGGCCTGTCATCTACTGGAATAATGGAGCAGCCATTTGCACTGGATCATGACATGGATTAAAAACACTGCATGTATAATAAAGTGACATTTATTTGAAGAGTGGAGCCACGTGTTAAGACACCCACAATGAATTTGCCTCACATACTTAGTGTTTACGGGATATTGGAGCTAAGTAAAGCAATGATACTCTCAGCCTGGGTGGAAGTTTGATGAAAATAACTTTTAGATATAAACATATGGGCTGTATCAGTGAAATGTCTTCATTGCATATGGGTTTGAATCACAGACTGTTATCAAGAGTGCTTACACCTTTTGAAGTATTTGGTTATATTCCTGTAGATTGTAGTTTATTCTATACTTGTAATTGGCTTAAAGGGCATATTTTAACTATTAAAGATATTTGTTACACTTTCATCATGAAGTTCATGTTTGTGCCCAAGTTTTTTTTTTGTAATTAATATAATAACCAGCCTGTCTGTAGGTGGAAGTGATTAGTCATTTCTTAAAAGCCCAATCACTTCATGTTCCTACTTAAAAAGACTTAAAAATCCTCTGTCCACATTATCTTAAAGAGGTGTTTGAGAGATTGACCTTAAATGGTCTTACATATGTACAGATACTGGATTTGAACAGATATTTAAAGGTATCAGGTGTGAAGGTGAAGTACTCTGGATCCGTCCTGGAGGATGCATTTCTTGTGATTTTTATACTGTGCACATTGTTTAGTCATTAGTAAGGATGAAGACAGAGCCATTGAAACAATTAGTGAAAATGTCATGGCTCCCAGAGCAGCGCATTTACCAAAACTGCATGAAATGGAATTGTCATGAAAATGCACCATATATTTTAGGAAAAATATGCGGATTGTAATGGAACACCATATGCTGTGGTCGAT
The DNA here is from genome assembly GCA_030068375.1 of Ostorhinchus rueppellii. Classification (NCBI taxonomy): domain Eukaryota; kingdom Metazoa; phylum Chordata; class Actinopteri; order Kurtiformes; family Apogonidae; genus Ostorhinchus; species Ostorhinchus rueppellii. The sequence goes on along the minus strand of JAQQZY010000023.1, from coordinate 41,874,156 downwards.
GTGTCTAATTGTCTTCTCCTGCCCATGCAGAGGAGCGCTGCTGATGGAAAGAAGATGGCAAAGAAGACCCAGGATGAGTCGGATAGTGACGAAGACTACAGTCCTGATCCAGATGATGATGAAGAGGATGAGCATGCTGAGGAACATCCGCCTCCGCCGGCCACTGCGTCCTGGTCCAGTGACCATAATTACATTGCAGTAACACCAGAAAAGACTTCATCCATATCATCAACAGTGTTAAACAAAAAGTGTATGTATCTCTTTGAAGGTCTTGAGCTGTTGAAACCACATTGCTGTCTTTTCATTTTAAAATGTGGTTCTTGCCGTGCTATTGATTTAGATATGATCCGTACCTCAACATGAGTGCCGGAGAGGAACTTCTCTGTACACTAGACTATTGAGTAATTCACACTGTTGGGACAGTTAATGTAAAGGTTTGTTACTCAATGAAATATTGGCAGCTGTGGAAAAGGTAAGTTTCTGAACGTGGTTTTGGGTAAGTATTCAACCATGCAGCTTATGTTTGGAGTCCCTGAGGCCCAAATCAGGATTCAACATGTATAAATAACATTTGGTAGATGTAAGATCAGTAACAGAGCTGCTGTACTGTGATGTGTGGTGGGTGCATGTGCAGCCAGATGCTTCATTTGCTGCTTATTTGTCTGAGTTTCTCCACACCCTGGGCTCATGTCAGCTGATGGTCTCAAAACATCCTTTCTCTTTCTCCAGCAGGTAGGTGTAAGAATCCCCTATTTATGTGGATGCTCAAAGCTAATGGCTCATACTGAGCAGACAGCATCAGGCATAAACCTGCTTTGAAGCACCACCTTGTATTTTTGACCTTTAATTCTGTGGGTAAGGGGCTGAACTTTTAAAAAAGTTTTTGAATCCTATTGATTTTCATACTTCTACTCGTGGGAAACTGGCTTTAAAATAAAAGGTGATATGACAGATTTTGGGATGCCTCAATTGATTCTGTGAGCAGTGTTGGCTTGCTGTAGGATGTCCTCACCACTTCAGCTATAAACAAGCACATAGAAGTGATGAATCTACACACACTATGGCAACATGACACTCCTGACCTGCCAGATGGTTAGCGACCACACAAGGAAGACCCTGCCTCAGAGACCAGACCACCTGGGGGTGCAGTGAAAGTCAGGAAAGCCACAAGACGCTGAAGACGGGGGCTGAGTGCACAGAATCAGAAGAGTCATCCTCAGTTTTTCACACATTTGCCTATGAGTGGAGATGTGAAAAGTGGATATTTGCTTTCCATTAATAACAGGTCCCTGAGCTCAATAAGCGCTTACTGACATGAGGTTAAATGAAGAGTACATCTGCTTTGTCAGCAGATCAGATAGTTTTGTGGTTTGACGACATTCTTGTAGTTATTTGTTCATTCTAAACTGTGAAGGGGCAAAGGTTTAATATTGTTCAATGATTTTGAGAGTGGGCGTTTTGTTGCTTTGGTTTTCAGAACTGCTGGACTGCTTATGATTATTGTGTATTTCACTGCTGTGGGGTTGTGTGAACATATTTAAGCAACTTTAATCCCGGCTATAATGGGCTTTAAGCAGTATTTATGATAAGAGCTTTCAACTCGTTATTACTATTTATCAGCAGGTGGAATTATTACTAAATATTCTAAGTAGTAGGTGATGGGACTTTGCCAGAAAACCTCTGCACCTCATGCACTTCCATAATGTTTCTGAAGCATTAACCAGACCCAGGGCTGTGTCTCCTGGTGATCACAGCTCCTTCCTTCAAGGAGTTTTGTCCAGATCCAGTGGTATTAAACACCATGTCCGTACACTTTAAGATGAATAAGTTAACTTTTGAAGTTCATTCCCAGTTTCTATTTTTACTTTAATATGCATGTGATCTGTGCAAGTCTGAGTAAGAAAAGAAATATGCACACCTGAGTTAATGGATTAATTAGTTGATGCTGGTGTCCCCCCCACCCAGTAAAGGAATCTGATTACATTTGATTTATTCCCTACAGCAGTTGATAGGTGGCTTAAAGTATTAAATCTGTTAAAAAAAAACAAAAAAACAATAACCTCCACAGCACAGAGTTGAGCTGTTTTAAACCAAGTACCTGATGCAATTTAAAGCAACAACTAAATATTTACGAGGGAACAAAAACTTTTCAAACCCATGTGTGAAGAGTACGATGTATGTGCAGTTCAGTGCCCAGCCCCAAATAAAGAGGGAAGAAGCATCTGCCCAGGGTCATATTCATGTTCCATGCAAGATACAACTTCATCACTGTGCACTGAAAAATCATTCATGTGACGATTATTTCTGCTTCAGCTAAGGAAGATCCTTGTGTAGATTTTTCACCCTTTCACTGTGTGTTCTACAAGTTTATGGATTTTTTTATTCCACCAATAGTATTGATGATATTAATTCCTATAGAGAGGATATCCAAGGGGATACTGTAAGCTGTATGTTAAAATGTGTGTTTTTTTTCTGGGTTATTTCAGCCCCGCAAAAAGAGGAGAAGCCCAGTGAGAAGGAGCAGAAAATGAAGGAACCCGCCCAGACACTTGAGAAACCTTCTCCAACATCTACAGCCCCATCAAAGGCAAACAGAAAGTCACCAGCTGCTAAAGGAACAAAGGTGTCCCCAAAGGGTAAGAAGGCTTCCCTTCAGTCCCCCAGCTCAAAGGCTTCCAAGAAACCTGCAGCACCCCCAAGTAAAGCTACAGCAAAGTCCAAGAAGCCAGGTCCACCACCTGCCCATGCACCGTCCCCCTTCCCTCCTGGTCCCATCCATGTCACAGGAGCCCTGAGGGTCACCAAGTCCAACTTCACCATTCCAAAGAAGCAGCCACAACACAAGGACAGTACATCCCATAGTCAGTCGTCGTCATCCTCCAGGGTCCCATCTTCTCCAGTTTCTTCAGGTCCCTCCAGCCAATCCGCCTCCTCTAGACTGCCCCATCCAGGGGCATCCGCACCCACTGTGTCCCCCATGCCACCTCCACCCAACAACCAAATGAGACAGAACATCCGCCGTTCTTTGACAGACATCCTCTATAAGAGGTGAGTGTCCCACACCACTTGTGTTCAGTACGTTTTCATACTTTAAGGTGAATTAAGTGTTTTTGTTTTTTTTCTGTGGATATTATTTTTATTGTGTCACTTTCCACCAGGGTGAGTGACAGTGACGATCTGAAAATGACTGAGAGTGAGGTGGGACGGTTGGCAGTTGGTATTGAGAAGGAGATGTTCAACCTGTGCCTTAGCACCGACAGCAAGTACAAGAATAAATACAGGTCCCTCATGTTTAACCTCAAGGACCCCAAAAACAAAGTGAGTAAACACAATCCTGATAGAATGTGTATGCATGTAAAGTCCTTCACATCAAATCCAGTCCATTTGGTTGAGTTTGTGTCTGAAGGTGACACTGACAGATTGTAAAGCATTCTCCATAACAGTGCTCCATGTTTATTCCCAGGGATTGTTCTACAGAGTGATTGGTGGAGAGGTTAGTCCATTCAGACTGGTGCGACTTAGTGCTGAAGAGCTGCTTTCCAAAGAGATATCTGAGTGGAGGAAGCCTGAAGCCCCAGAGGTAACTGTTAACCCCCTTAAAACCAAAATCAGCCAATGTGGAAAAGTTTACATTTGTTGTAGTCACTACAGGTTATGTTCTATTCTGTGTGTAACAGGTATTGTTTTTTTCCAACAATATTTAAAAAAAAAAAATACTAAGAAAAAATATTGTTGGAAAAAAAACCAATATTTTTTTTAAAAGTAATTTTAAAAAAAAAATACAATGAACAGTAATGTACATATACTAAAATAAAAAAATCGACAACACAAGAAAGAAAGAAAAAAAACTCAAACAAAATGAAATACAACATCATATAAGGTCACACTAAAAAAACCTTCCATTATTTCTTGTGAAAGTAAATTAAAGGTGCTTACACACCTTCAAATTCTTGAGCTTTACCTGTCATTACGTGTTAATTTTTCTAGTGACACACTACGTCATCTCTCTTAACCAGGACGATGTAGCAGGTATTGTTAATGTTTGTACATAAGGTGTAAAATTACAACATATTGCGTGGCGTCCTCCCACAGACCCAGTCTCCAAGTGCAAGGGCACATTCAGGACACAAACTGGGCAACAGGCATGACTCCCATAGCATGGATATGGAAGATGCTCCACCAGCATCTGATGCAGATGTATGTATCTCTGCAACCACTTCCTCTTCTCGCATGGCTTCTGCTGCAGTAAGTGGTGGCATGTGGTTCTTCTGCTTTCACCCTTTACCTTTTCTCTGAGTTCTTGTGCATAGACTGTGAAGCTGTAGATATTCCAAGTATTTCACTGTAGTCATCTTGTCACCTATTTTCCTCTGCTGTTCCTGTCCTTCTTTAGACACTAGAGCAGCTTGTATCTACTTTGCAGTACATTATGGTCCAGAACAATATCATTTGATCTAATGTTTGACTGATATCCTCTTCTCTCTCTCCCACAGGACCAAGATGAAGGTGGCTCAACTCCATCAGTTTCATCTCAGCCTTCCTCCGCTGAGGGGAGCAGCATGCCAGATATTTTCAGCAGCATGCTGAAAGACACCACTTCTGAACACAGGACTCATTTATTTGACCTCAACTGTAAAATATGTACAGGTAAATGAGAGACAAGTGCGACGTGTGGTTGGTGTTCTTCCAGTGTGACTTGTACAGCAGTTAACTTAATTACTTTTGTAAATTCTTGGCGTTTTAGGTCAGAAGGCAGAAGATGAGCCAGCAGCGAAGAAAGCCAAATTCACCAAGAAACCAGAAACTAAACCACCAAGGCAAGAGCTGCATCCATCCAGGTCAGGAGATGTTCCACCTGCAGGCCAGCCACAACTTCCAGCACCCTACCAACACCAAGATGCCTCGTCCTACCAATCCAGCACGGAGCTGGCTGTCCCAGAGTCACAGCCACAGCTTTACAAAGATGACCTCAACAGTGTCGCCCCTCAGGCTGTAGCCCCCGCCGCTGTCACACCCACAGTGTCCTCTGTCAGCATCACCCGCAGAGACCCGCGCATGGCCAGGCACAGCTCTGCTGTGACTGTGACCTACACAGTTCCAGAAAAACCTGCCAACATCTCAACAGACCCAGCACCAGCTGCTGTCGCTACCCTTATGGATGTTGGACCCAAAGGACCCTTGCCGATGCCCCCAGCTCCACCACCACCCAAAACAACTAAAACAAGGTACTTCACTTTAGTTATGAGAGCAGTCATAAAATAATACACATATACATTTGGAATAGTAGTAATACAGTTACTGTAGAGGCACCTGTGTGTGATCTCATGTGTCTTGCCTTAATTCATCAAGTATGACGTTCTTGTTTTACAGTACGTCTGAGCCTCCTCCTGAAGGTGAAACGGCAATCTTCCTCCACGGTCAAGAAAAGATCTGGAAAGGATTTATTAACATGCAGTCAGTGGCGAAGTTTGTGACCAAAGCTTACCTGGTGTCAGGATCCTTTGAACATCTGAAGGAGGTTTGGTTCTTTCTGACCTGTGTATACTCAGTGTTTCCTTCTGGTCTTTATATTTAATAAAGAAGCAAAAAACTCAATTTTTCCTGTGTGTGGCAGGATTTGCCAGACACCATCTATATTGGAGGGCGGATATCTCCAAGCACTGTGTGGGACTATGTCGGGAAGCTGAAGACCTCACTCTCCAAGGTTTGTTTGAAGATTTCTATATAGAGAAGTACTTCACTGTTTTATTTAAAGCCCTGCATTAATATGTTTTTCCCCGTCTTTCACTTGGTAGGAGTTGTGTTTGATCCGTTTCCACCCAGCTACGGAGGAGGAAGAGGTGGCATATGTCTCTCTCTTCTGTTACTTCAGCAGCAGGAAGCGATTTGGTGTGGTGGCAAACAACAACCGGCGTATCAAAGACCTGTATCTCATCCCACTGAGCTCAAAGGACCCGTTACCCCCCAAACTTTTACCGTTTGATGGGCCAGGTAAGGATTTACAGGGATACACAAACATGCTTATGTGGTGAATTGAATTTCTGCTCACAGTTTTCCCATCAGAAATGTTGATTTTCAGGTGGTGAGTATATTTTTAATGGATCTTGCTTTTTTGTTTGTGGTTTGTACAGTAGGGGGCACTCACACTCTTTGTTGGACCTCCTTTGAAAAACACTTCTGTGCATGTAACAACTCCTCTGTTTTCTTTCATATGTATCTGGTTTTGTATGACACATTTCTAATAAAAGAAGCTTGCATCGCAGGTTGGTGCAATTTGAGTTCAGTCTCAGCCTGTTGTTTTTTAAGACATGGCTTGTTCTGCATCATTTAATAATGAGCTACTTTTCATATTGTAACATTCTGGATCATAACAATAAAAAAAAGTGAACAACCAGCAGTCAGTGTACACTTTGTACAATAAAGTAGTTACTGTACACCACTGTTAAGGGTAGCACAGGATAAGGAAGCCTGACTAAATAAAGAAGACTTCAGCTCTGGGCTTCTCAAGCATCAGTTCATCAATAAATTGTCTGTCACACGACGGCATCTACACATCCAGAGATATTCCTCTTTCGATTGAATGTGAGTGAGTGGAATGCTTAACACAAAATCAGAGTTACATGTTTAATATAATAATGTGACTTGTACATTTAAGTGATTTCATATGCTCATGTACATCTTCCATGTCACTTAAAGCCTAAAGTAAATTATAGTAAAATCACCAATAGTGGTAATGAATACACTGTTATTTCACATATGAAGGAAGGAAACATTAGGAAGTGTAACCTTATAAATACCAGTCAGTTTAATTCAAAATTTTTGAGTTGACTGAGCTTTGCTTTTGCCTCTGATAAAGTCTTGTTTTTGACTTGTTCACTCTGTATGAAGTGGCTTTTATCACCTCAGGCCATTGTGTATTCTTGCAAAGAAATGCTGGATAGTATTAAAATAGCTTTAGGTGTTTGCTAAGATTCTTGTGTTGTCCATCTTGCAGGACTTGAACCAGCTCGTCCCAACCTCCTCTTGGGGCTACTGATCTGCCAGAAGGACAGAAAACGTGCTGGTGCTCCATTGGAAACTGAGGAGAAGCGGACAAAGAGTCAAACCAAAGATGCTGATGAGGTTGGCCTTATGAAGCCCGCCCCTGTGGGAAAGTCTGAAAAAAGCACTCGACAGAGTCTGGAAATTCCCTTCAGTACAACTCCTCCAGGATCACCTCCATCTAGCTCCAGTGAGACACCAAGCAGCGCTGCAACAGCCTCCTCTGTGTTATCCTTTCTGTCTTCTGTCAAAGCACCCACAACATCCATGACCACTGGCAGAGATTCTCCATCTTCATCCAGCTCGGTTACATCCTCAGCAGCAAATAGTACTCCACTTCAGACCATCCTCAAGACACTTTTTGGGAAGAAGAAAGACTCGGAGTCTTCTGACTCTCCATCTGACCAGGGTGGGGAGCTCTCCGTGCCTCCTGTCACGATGCTGGACCCAATTGTGCAGCAGTTTGCACAAAGTTCAAAAGAAAAGCAGGTGGAGGAGGATGAAGATGACCGACCTTATGACCCAGAAGAAGAGTATGATCCCAGTAGGGGCTATGGTTTGCCCAAAAAGGCTGTAAGCAAACCTGAGGTCTCCAAGCCTGATGTTGCAACAGGTGACGTTGATGATGTAGCTTATGACCCAGAGGATGACTCAATTTTTGATGATGTCAAACCTTTAACATCAGGTCAGACTGGTGCTGAAAGTGCAAGTGATCCTCAGAAAATCCTGGAGACCCTTAAACAAATTGGGGATCCGACATTACAGAAACAAGGAGAACAGCAGACAGACACACTTTTATCCCAACCATCTAAATCCCTTTTGGCCAGCAGTCAACTCCTGCAACTTGGCAAAAAAGTTGAGGAGCTAGTAAAGTCATCATCAGTTGCCCCCTTGATTAATCAGAAAAGAGATCCACGGCAGAGCAGAGATCCACGGCAGACCACAATGAGCAAAAGACAGGCTGAGGAGGAAGAGGAGGAAGAGGAGGAAGAGGAGGAGGAGGAGGAGGAGGTGGAGGAGGAAGATGACCTTTCTACTTCCACACTGACTATGGGTCAAGAGCCACCAGTGACTAATGTAGCAGAACTGCCAGATGCCTCACAAGGTTCAGAGACAAGAGCACCTCAAGAGGATGTGAAAAGTGAGACACTTCTTTTCATGGAGTCTGACAAAGATGAGGTGTTGATTCCATTGTTAGGAGAGGAGGTGGAACCTGATATGGAGGTCAACTACATGGATGAGAAAGAGGTGAAAAGTGAGGAAGATGAGCCAGCGAAGGCTGAAACGGAGATGGATAAGTACAGCATTTGGCCAAATGCTGCTAGTATTTTAAAAGCCACTGAGGTCTCAGATTATGAGGAGCAGAAGAGAGATGTGCCAGCTTCAGGCTACTACAATAAACCCGTAACCTCTACAATCCCAGTACTCACTCAGAGCTCCACATTGGTCGATACTCAGTCTCATCACATGCCACATCGTGTTTCAACATCAGATTTTGATAGTGAGTACAGACCTCCACCTGACATACCCACACCATCCACCTTCCCTCCCCCTGAACAAATGCAAGGACAAAATCTGATGGCAAGGCCTCCCCCAATGTCTCTGCCACCACCCATGCAAGGCCTTCCTCCAATACCAGGACCCCCTCCAATGCAGGGACCTCCCCCACCCATGCATGTCCCCCCCCCTGTCCGTGGTCCTCTCCCAATGCAGGGGGTCAGTGGTCAGCAGTATGGTGCACCTCCAGCCACATACCCTCCCTATCAGAACCAGTGGGCAGGGTCACAACCAACACCACAGCAGCAGCTGCCTCCTGGACCACCTCAAAACATCATGCCAGCCAGAGGTCCACCACCTCCCTTCCCTCCACTGACTCAGAGAGGACCACCTCCTCAAATGTTTGACCCTCCCATGCCCCCTCAGCACATTGTACAACAAGGTCCACCTCCAGGTCTTCCCCCTCCTCCCACTTTTGATGGGCAGAACAACATACCCCCACCCAGATTCACTAGTCCACCACCCCCATTTAATTTCCCTGGAAATAGAGGTCCTCCTTTACCTTTCACAGCGCCACTTCCTAGTCATTTTGATAGCAGGCTTCCTCCTCCGTCCCATTTCCCAAGCTCTAGGGGTCCTCCACCGTCTCAGTTTAGTGACCATGGTACCCAGCCTCCAAATGCCGACCAACCTCGTGGTCCTCCAGAACAATACAATAATGACACCCCCAACTCTTTCAAGTTGAGTGTAGAACAACACCAGAGTCAAAACCCTCTTCATATTTATAAAGACAATCAAGGTCCCCCGCCTGGTCCATCTTATCGGGCACCTCCCCTAAATCAGTATGAGGACAGAAGAGGTCCACCTCCCAGTGGGGAGATGAGTGGAGGACACTTCAATCCACACAACCAGTATGGAGGCTCCAGACTACACTCCTCACCACCCCATCGAGGATCTTTTGAAGACCACAGAGGTCCTCCCCCGCAAGAAAATCGAGCTCAGCCTTTTGGGGGATCAGAGCGGTACCGCTTTGACAGGCACTCGGATGAGGCAAGACCTATTCGTCATGGAGGAGCACTGCTGCCCACTCCACCAGAGGCTCCCATAGGCCCTCCAACTCGCATGGGAGGCCACAGTCCTGATCTGCATAGGGATGATCACTGGCGCCGCCATTCTCCTGAAATGAGGAGGAGGAGGAGTACTACCCGAGAGGACTCTGAACCCCGCAGTGGAGACCGCTTTAGTCGATTTGAAGGAGGCCACAGAGAACCTCCTCCTTGTCCTCAACCCTCCGAAGACAGACAGAGGGAGCTGTCAGAGGACCGGAGGAGGGAAAGGGAGCGGGAGGTCCTCCACCCTGGAAGGCCATCATGGGACAGAGGTCAGGCCAAGCGGTGGAGCCGGGAGCAGGAGTGGGACAGAAGTAGAGAGAGGGATAGGGAGACGGAACGCAGTCGTGAAAGAGAACGCAGTCGAGGGAGGGAAAATGAGAGGCACAGAGAGGCCGAGGGAGAACGGCACAGGGATCAAGAACCAGACAAGAGGAGAGACAGGGAGAGGGACAGAGAGAAGGAACGGGAGAAGGAAAGAGAGAAGGAACGGGAGAAGGAAAGAGAGAAGGAACGGGACAGGGAGAAGGAACGGGACAGAGCCAGAGAAAGAGACTCTGACAGGCGGGACCATGATCGTGACAGAGGGAGAAACCGTGACCGAGATCGAGAACGGGACCGAGATCGGGAACGTGACCGAGACAGGAGACGGGACAGATCTCGAAGCAGAGACCGAGATCGTGACCGGGACCGTGGAAAAGAACGGCTACGGGACAGAGACAGAGAACGGGACAGAGACAGGGATAGGGACAGAGACAAAGACAGAAGTCGCACAGAGAGTAGTAGAAGCCGAGAAAAGAGGGAAGACAAGAAGGACAGTAAACATGATACACTCAGAGAATCAGAAAAGACTGCTGAAAATGACAAAAATACGTCCTAGTCTCTGTTCAACGGACTCACTCTGCCCGGTAATTGAATGACTGTAAAACTGAGGGGATGAACAGTATTTCATCAAACTTCCACCTTTGTATTTTCTTGTCAATTTAGGATTTATACTTTTTTTTTTTATTATCATATTTGACAAAACAAGGCCATCTAAGTGGTTTGTGTACAAGATCTAGAGGTAGGCCAAGTCCTATTACATGTACCTTTATTCTATCAGTGATTTTTTTTTTTTTTTTTTTTTAAAGAAACCATTATGTAACTGATTAACAGGATTTAGAAAATGTAAATATGAATGTCTATGTGTATATACTGATGTTTTTAATCATACTTTTCTAAGTAGAGAGAGTAAAAGCCATATATCTGAGATGGTTAATGTGAAAGTTAAAAGAAACACTGTTCTGAACTGTGGCCATTGCACGGTACTTTGTGTTTATATGTTTAGCAGCTTTGAATGGAAAGGCTCTAGCTTCCTGCAGTATAAACCCATCAATGGTTGGTAATTCAATGTCCTGATTTTCTTTCAACTCAACCAATTAAACCAGTTTGATTACATTCATTCTTCTTTGTTTCTACACGTTTGTCATACTGATGTTGAACAAGAAAAGGTTTCATTATGATTTTTAATGAATAATCAACTCCATTCCCCATACAGTATAGATTAAGCATTTAGACATGAACACAATGTAACTGTGAAGGCAGCATTTACACATGTGCAATTTGAGTAGAACCAAGGAGTGTGGACAGAAGGACTGACAACAATTCTTAGTCCGATTGAACCAGCGACATTTGTTGGTGATGGTTATGTGTGACACTGGCACTGGGAGGGGGTGGGCCTTACACATCTACAACAGATGGACTCGGCTCATCTTCAGCTTGAACTCCACGGCTTTGAGTCCTCCATGGGCCAGAGGGATGGGGGCTGACCCTGCATGTGTCCTGCTTTGACGTCGACACCCCAGACCACTTCATCTGGACCTTCTTTGGACACCACACAAACTCATCTCTCTGGTTATAGTTCAAGTAGGCAAACTTTAGGAGTTTCCTGCGCTGCTTCTTGTCTCGGACAGCAAAGATGAAGTAGTTCAGAGCGCTGTCTTTGACATTTGCGAGTTCCCCGTGGACCAGAGTCTCCTCCAGGTAGAAGCGGACCAGAGGTTCTTGGTAGTGAGCGTATCCTAGGGTTGCCAGGCACTTGAGGATACGGGTGATGCGCAGGTTGTTATGGGTGTGACTGGAAAGAACAAAAACAAGTGATTCGTTTGATGACTTTCACTGAGCCTGTTTACATGACTGTAGAAGTACGATAACTGGGAGCAATCAGATATTTGTAATCATCCGATCTAATGCATTTACGTGCACTTCAGAAATGTGATAATCAATAAACCCTGGTTTAGACGCATGATTGGATTACTTTTGGAGTTCGTACGTACATAGTGATGGTATACTCGAACTTCCGGTTATTGTCTTCTACTCACATTAGACAACGTAACTCATTTTCTATGATTTTGTTTCCACGTGTAGACGTCAAAACTAAAATCTAATTGAACCTGTATACATGCAGGAAGACATGGAAGTATTGGAGGAAACGCTAAATGTGTTCATCTGATTTATTGTAATCGGGTAACTGCTGTTATCTGATAGAACCGATCAGATTATTCTGTTTACTTGATCAATAATAATCTGATAACTCCAGAAATGGGACAGTGATGGGAGTACTGGTGGGGATGTAAATGGGCTCCGTTAATGGAGTCGGAGGTTCGTACTTGTTGAGGTTGTCAAATCTGGCGCTCCAGTTGGAAGATCTCTGGACCTGTCCTGTTTCCTCATCACACAACTCGATGCCGTAGAAGTCCAACATGAGCTTGTATGACTTCAACAGATTTTCTCTTGCAATTGCGTTTTGATGAAATTCCTAAAACAAATAAAAGGGGGAAAAATCTGTCACGATCTGCAACGCTTTTTCCAGAATAAGATGAGATTTAATTAATGTCAGTGGGGAAATCCAGAGAGGATGCAGGAAAAATAAGACCAGAAACAGAAACAAACCTACATATATATGACCAGACCAGTGAAGGAACTGCATTTTTATTAATATGAAAAGGATTGGAATATAAAATAATGAAGTTACCTGGATTTCTGCTGTGGTCAGTACGCTGGCCTGATGGTTCACTCCTGGCTCTTGTAAAGGGAACAGCCTTAAACCAAGACAAATACAGTAAAGTATCACACGTAAAACACTTCCCATCATATCTGTGATTATAGACACTCTTACCACTGAATGTAGGTGTGCACATGTTCCAGGCGCTCGTATTTACCGTGCCAATCGTGGAAGTTGTAAATGTAAAGGCCTAATGAACAGAAAGTCAGAAATGTGAATCCAAACATGTGTCTCTGTCCCTGTCTCTCTTCCTCTGTCTCTCTCTCCATTTCTCTCTCTCCCTGTGATCATGTAGAGCTGTTGTCTCCTACTGTATAGAATTGTCTTCCTCCTGTTCTCTATGGGGGAGCTATCCTACCATCAGGTGAAGATGGGCTCTGTCCAAGGTAGAACTCCAGGTTGGGTTTTCCATTCTGTTCAAGAGTCAACATGAATAGGAATCAGCTGTAATCCACACAAATCACAGAGAATAGACGACGTTTAAAACATATTCAGTAATAATAGACTTACAGGAGCTTCATGTCGCCAGTGATACCGTTTGGACTGGAACAAGAAGAAGAAGAACATGAGTCTGGAGCCTTTTTCCATTAGAGATACTGTGTGTGTGTGTGTGTGTGTGTGTGTGTGTGTGTGTGTGTGTGTGTGTGTCATTTACTGGGTAGTCATGCCTGTAGTTCTGCATGTCTCTAGCAGCATCTTCAAACCGCCTAAACTTGTACTAGTAAAAACATAAGAAAAAAGCTCATTTTATATTGACAGAATGCATGTTTGTGGTGATATCCAAACAAATATTCCTCTACAACTAAATTCATAGGTTATTTATCATCATCTATTCTGACATTATTCTATACATTTTGCATTTTCACTGAAAATCAGGTATTTTCCAACATACAATTTACAGACAATGTAGATGTTCATGGAAGCTCAGAATAAATTCAAAGCTTATTCCAACATTATGATGAAAGAAGAAGCAAAATGGACTTTTCCAACTAAATATATCATGAACTGGACACAAAAACAAAGGTGTTCGCCCACTACAGGGCTTTTATTGGTGAATCTGTGTTAATGTTCAATATGTTCATTTATGGAGCATCTGAACATCACTTTAACGTCCACAACTCAAATAGATGGTCATTTTAGATCTGTAGACAGTTCTAAAACTAATACTAGTACTGCAGCTAAAACTAGCATTAGTACTAGTACTAAAATTAATACTAGCATAATACTAGTACTAAAGCTAAACTAAAAGTACTAATACTAGTACTAGTTATTAGTATTAATACTAGTACTAGTAGTACTAATACTAGTACTACTAGTACTAGTAGCTTTAGTACTAATATTAATACTAGTATTAATTTTAGTACTAGTACTAAAGTATGTAGGTGGTTTTTTTAAATTTTATTTTAGTTCTAGTTCTAAAATAAAATAAAAAAACACCTCTTACAAAAAAAACCACCTACATACTTCAGTACTAGTACTAGTACTCGTACTGGTATTAGGTTTGTACTTAGATCTGAATCCTTCTTGTTTCCACAGAAACAGAAGTGTTTTATATCTTATAAAGACATGGAATAAGAATAATAAATGACTCACAGATCTGGACCTGGACCTAGACCTAGACCTGAACCTGGAGGTGGTCCAGTCCGGTGGGTCCTGCTGGTCCTCGGGGTCCCAGGTGGAGTCATACTCACAGTATAACTCATCGGTGGAGTCCACTCCGTACTCTTCATCCTCCTCTTCATCCTCCTCTTCTTCCTCCTCGGCCCTCTTACCCGCCGGAGCCTCCCGGAGCCCCCCAGGCTCACCTGAACCCCCATCCTCTTCAGACCCCAGAGCCCTCTTACCCACCACAGCCTCTGGGAGCGCCCTAGGCCCACCGGAACCCCCCTCCTCTTCGGTACATCCGTTGTATCCCAGGGCGTTTCTTAGTGAATAAAATCCGGCCACAACCTTCCGGATCAAGTACTGCCATAGAACGCCCTGTCGGAACCGAACCCAAGCAGAATAGAACCAGCTGAAGAACCTGCTCATCCTGAACTCTGTTGGTCTGTAAAGTCCTGACACAAGCGCACTGACCGAGTCTGACTTTCACTTTCATTTAGTTTGAAATCTCTTCCTTTTACACAGAAGTGAAACTTAAGCATGAACACCACAGGGAGAGAGGGGGTCATAGGTTACTGCCACAGCAGGTAGACCCATGATAGGTCCAGGTGAGCGGGGCGGGGCGGGGCGAGGTGGTGAGCGAATACTTTCGGCAATATAGTGTATGTCTCTAAATATGGTCATTGATACTGTAATATAGTTTTCCCATTTATTTGTATACATAAGTATGCACATATATATTCTGTAATTCCAACAGAAAATGGAAAGAACACTTGTTTTTATTTTATTTTAATATTTAGTCTTTCTCCTTTATTTTATTACTTTTTTTTTTTTTTACAATTATTATTGTTTGTTTGTTTTTTAAATTTCATTTCTGTACAAACTGCTTTGGCGGTGTAAATTTTTGTTTTCCATGCCAATAAAGCTCTTTAAATTGAAAACTGAATTGAAATTGAAAATAAAGGGGAGGGGAGACATTCTATTCTATTCTATTCTATTCTATTCTATTCTATTCTATTCTATTCTATTTATATGCATACTTGTCCAGCCTTTGCTTTTTGTGCAGACTGGACCAGTTCTCAGTTCAGGGGGATCAGAGTAGATGATTCCACTGACCTGATTTGTGTGAGATTTGGTCTCATTGGAGAGCGAGACCAAAAAATGACTCAGATCTAAGAAGAGGGTCGATAGGTGGCAGAACAAGAACACAAATTATAAAAGTAGAATTAACATAGTGAAAACTCATATCCTTTCCAAACTCCTCTTCTTGGCTAACATCTTCCCTCCAACTGAGAAAATGATAATCCGACTAAATAAACAGTGAGTAAGCCTGATTTGGAGTACTACCAGGGAGGTCACTAAAAGAGTATTGTTGTTCAAACGTAAACAACTTGTTGGACTTGGAGCTGTAGACCTCGGCCTCAAATTAAAAATAGCCTTTATTAAATATAAGTATGTTTCCATGGGTATTTCAAGAAAAGTAATTTGGACTGATGGCCTATCCACCTGGGAGAAAAAAAATGGGTAGGGCAAGGAAAGGTTCATGTTATAAAATCATGTAAAGGAAAAGTATAAAGACTTACTACTTCTTACTACTACTAAGACTTAGAACTTCAAAAGGAATCTACAAATGTATAAGTGATTTTAATTTTGGTGGTTTGGTTGATTATAAACATGTGAATGATAATGAGAAGACAACAGTTATTAAAATCCTACAGGACAAATAAATCTCAGAAAAGTACAGGCATTCATTCATTCATTCAGTGTTCCAGGTGGTGCTCCAGAGCACTTCTCTGCTCTTTGGCTCATCACTCACAGGATCGTCTGCTTCAGCTGTGAAGTTCACACCACTCGTCCATTTGTGTTGAAGCTGATGTAATGCATGTATTTTCTGTGAAAGCTGTTTATACTTTTCAAACATTGGGAGTGTTTGTGTTTTCTATGAAGGTCCATTGTGTCTCCATGTGATCACTGTAATGACGGTCTTTATCTGCCATCACCTCGTCTTCACTGTAAAGATAGAATCGTGTTTGCAGTCTATTTCCTCTGGGGGATGACACTGGGACAGATAAGTGTGTCTGAGGGGACATCCTGCTCTTAATGTGTTCCGGTGCCAGATAGTGGGATGTACAAACTGTCCTGTAGATACCAGATGGAAACAGCAGATAATACGCCATCATTACTCCATGGATGGAGTCATTCAACTACTGCATCCTCATTAAAACTGTCTCTTGTCCTTTGCTGAGTTTGCACAATAAACTGCTGAACTCATGTCTCTTTGTGACTTTATAAAAGTTGCTGTATGGGCCGTTTTTTCCCAACATGCAACGTGAAATGTACAGAAACGGTGTTGAATTTACTGAATGGACTCTGGGGACACTCTTATGTCTGGGGGCACCCTTATCCATGGGGGGACACTCTTACCTCTGGGGGGACACTGTTATGTCTGGGGACACCCTTATCTCTGGGGGGACACCCTTATCCATGGGGGAATACTCTTATCCCTGGGGACTCCTTTGAAAAGGGGACAATGGCTTCTATTTCCAGTGCAGTAAATGAACACTGGTCTGTGTGTGAACATGTTCTGCTCTGGGGCTGTGTGTTTACTAACGCAGGACAAAGTCCTGTCCACAGACAGACATATGTCCCATATGGAATGGAGGCAATAAAAGTGGATGTTAATGACAGACCTCAATCTTTATGGCCCAGCGGCGTGAAGGAATAGCCTCCACAAACTGAACTTCCTGCTGAATGCCATGAGAAAATATGAAGCTGGAAGAACTCGACCCATGGAGTTCTAGACATCAGCTGGTTTTCCAGTTGAACCCAATTAGCATAACACTGTCCAAGAACCACAGAGGTCAGACTGTGTTTTAAATCCATAACTGCATCTTATTGGACCTCCAGCTACTCCTGTTTTTAACTAGACTTCACTTATACATGTTTTTTTTTTTTTTTTTTAATTTCTGACAGCACTTAACATTTCAAATGTTTTGTGTTTTGTCTCCATGTGGGAAGACATATTTCCCCCCAGGATGGACCTAATGATGTCCCCAGAGAAATGCAAAAAATACTAGACTGTTGCTCTGAGCCATTGCGTAATTAATGAATTTATAATCAAATCCTGGGTCCAAAAATAGGACTGTGTTTTTACCGTGTTACATATGGATATAAGAACACAGACTAAACCCTGGTACAACTCATGTTTTTTATGTAAAGCTGAAACATTCCACTTGATGAAAGGCGTGGCCACAGGGCAGTACCATCTGCCAGTTATGCTGCAGTAGGAGTAATCTGATCCAATACCAAGTAAATACAGCACTAGTATCACGATACCGATACTCACCTTGGTATCGATACTATGAATATTTCGATGGATACACCCAGCCCTAATTTGGAGCTGTTTCCTCCATGGCAGCTGCTCTGCCATAGTTGAGTTCAGTGAGTGACACATTCTGTCCTGACATTTGTGGGACTTTATTAACTGATGTGACTTAGCTGCAGAAGCTTATGTTAGCATTAATTATTATGATTTATATGTTACGATGCTAATTAGCTCCATTATTTCACAACTTTGACATTGCTACTATTAAGCACAACTGTATGTGTTGAAATAAGCAACTGGATTGATTTGATGTCATTTATCCTTTGTCTTAGTCAGTGCTGTCAGTGTTTCCAGTATGTTCTGGGTTCATCCTTCACTTTTCTCCAACTCTACACTGTGTTTCTATAAAACCATCATGGTAACATCCACCATGAGGATCCAGGCCTGTAGTTTCCAAACCAGTGGGTAACGATATGCTGTGTGCATGCTGTGCGTATTGTCATAATGCGCTATGGTTTGTAGATGTAATGATTAACCTGACATGTAAGTTTATTTATTATGCGCAGTTGAACTGTATTCCATGCAGAGTAATGAGTAGGTTTCCCACGGCTCATCTCATTTAACCTTTTGTCCTCTGGATATAGCATGATATACTTGAGAGTGCACTTGCACATATAATTAGATAAGATTAGAAGTAAATGTATGACCTTTTATTACAGAAAAAAATCATGCTGGTTATGCAGACTAGTGCATTGACCCACGGGGAACCCAGGGTTCAAGATGTGGTGGGTTTTGATGGTGGGGAGAGCTGACTTATGGGAAAAGATGTGAGTCTATATTTTATAAGTACTGATATAAAACTTAATTGGTAAATCATGATATTGAGAGTGAGAATTGGGGGGATAAAAAGTTTATTTCAGGGGCACTCCACTGTAAAAAGTTAGAGACACACTGGTTTCTGTGCACCTCTAAACATGTGGAGAACACTTGTCATGTAGGACAGAGGTGAGCCCCTTTAATGAGGTCAACACCTCCTCCTCAGACTGTAGGTGCTGTCAGGAGCAGAGCTCAGGTGACTGCCCCAGACACGCGCGCGTCCGTGCCGTTCCACCAATAACGCGCTAATTGAACAGGCTACAGTTTCAACACGCAACCTGTGGTAGTGTTGTTGTAACTCTAGGAGGGCAGCGGGCCAACACACCAACCGGCCTACCCCAGACCCGGACCCTCCTGTTCATGTATGAGGTGCAGCCCCTCTCCGCGCGCGCCCTTTAGCCCAGGATGGAGACGCACAGCATCAGGACCCTGAGCCTCATCCTGGCCATGGTCTGTTACCTGCTCGTAGGAGCCGCTGTCTTCGATGCACTCGAGTCGGAGAGCGAAGGTTTGAGGAAAAAGGCGCTGGAGCAGAACCTGAACGAGCTGAAGTGGAAGTACGGCTTCAGGGAGGAGGACCTAAAGGAGCTGGAGATGGTGGTCCTCCAGGCGGAGCCGCACAGCGCGGGGACGCAGTGGAAGTTCACCGGATCCTTCTATTTCGCCATCACTGTCATCACCACAATTGGTAAGTATCGAATTCAATCAGTTTTCTTACCAAGGAAAGACTGAAACTGGAACAAAGACAGACTTTGAATAAAAACAAAAAACAGAATAAAAGCAGTGAAACTAATATAAAAAAAAAAACTTCAAGTCCAATGTACTGGTTCAAAATGTGGAATTATGGGAATTAATGAGAGAAAAGGGAATGTTTGATGGACTTCAGAACCCTGTCTGCACATGACCACACATTCAGTACTCCATGCAAAAACCATCAGATCCAGTGGAACCGATGTAAAGTGAGTGTGACCACAGTTCAGGACATGGTCCAACCCACTAAGCTCTGCTCTTTGGTTCTGTGTGAACAGCAGCCAACTGTCCATTGTGTTCATTTTTGGGTTAAGGGTAGGGTTGTCTCTCAACAGTCCCATTGACCTGTTATCGCTCACTGTTTGTATGGGATGATCATGAGGAAAGTCACAAAGATTAAGTTGAAGAATTCACATCTAGACGACCAATTAGCCTCGTGGTTGAAGATTGACAGGAAACTTTTCAGTTTTCCTTTGTTCAGTTTTCCTCAGGATATTTACAGGTTAATTATTTCTGGTCAGTTTGAAATATTTCATTTCTAATATGTGATTGTATGTTTTCTGATTCAAATGAAATCCAAATTAAAATGTTCCATGGAGTTTTTTTTTTTCTTTTTTAGTTTTGCCAGTTACTCCCAAAGGGAAAGTGCTGCAGTGAGCTGGCATCAGTTTATTTGACTAGAATTATCGAAAAGCCTTGTGCTTTTATCACAGCTTTAGACAATAAATAAACTTGATCTGATTAATTAGCGCTCCAAATGTTGCAGTTGCGAGATGCCCTTTTTTTCCTCACTGTGAACAGAGTAAGGGTTCAATGATCACAGGAAGTGTTTTGTTCTTAGGTGTGAAAAATTAATGGTTTAATTTTAAACAGTCCAAGTGTTTGAGAATAAATCAAAGTCTTGGTTTAACCCATAAACACCCAGAACCACTTCTGTGGCAGTTCCCAAATGAATGTTTCTCTCGATTGAACTTTTATTAAGTAATTTCATTCATCTTCTATACCCGCTTTATCCTCACTAGGGTCACGGGGGTCACATGGAGCCTATCCCAGCTACTT
>JAQQZY010000023.1:41724078-41736402 GCA_030068375.1 Ostorhinchus rueppellii | reverse complement strand
TTATTACAATCGAGAAGTTGTACTTTTTAACTTTTACTTAAGTAAAGGAGTTGAATCAGTACTTCTACTTTTATGAGGGTATTTTTTCACCAATGTAACAGTACTTTTACTTAAGTACAGAAAGGGAGTACTTTTGCCACCTCTGCCCTTTAACCAAACCCTAACCCTTTAACCTAACCCTAACCCTAAACTTTATTTTCAGTTACAGCTGATGGTGAGTCAAGTTCTACTTGATTCTGTTAGATTTCTGTCGCCTCTCAGTCAAACAGTGTTTGCCAGTTTAAAAGATAATGTTATGACTTGAAGTCACAGTTTTTTTGTAAATCCGTTAATGTGTCAGACTGTGAAAATGACGCTCATGACAGAGGAAGTATTGTCATAACTGTTTCTGTACATAATGTGTTCAGAGCTGCTCCAGGTGTTTGTGCAGCTACAACATTATCACACTGTAGACGTTTTCACGGTTTTCAAGAAATACTTCAATTTGTTTGAAGAATATGGAGCCGGTGCAACAGGAAATGGAGTTCTTTCTTTCTTTGCCTTTTCTTTTTTCCTTTTTTCTCTTTTCTTTTTTCTCTTTTCTTTCTTTGCCAGGATTTTCTTGGCTCCAGAAATGATCCTATAAATTGACATTATGTGTAAAAAATTATATACTTCAAGCCAGATGAAAAACTGATTCCCCTGTCCATGTAGGTCCCATGGGGAACAGCAGAGGGGGCGGGGCTCTCTATGACTGCTGTCAATCAAATGTTTTTATAACACCAAATAACTTAAATGAGAAAAAGCACAAAATATGATGTTTTTAACAATAAAGAGTTGAACATAGAAAGAAAAAAATAAATGTTAACAGAAATAGTGGATTTCTAGGTTGAATATTTAGTTTGGTCTAATGTTGCCTTCAGATGTCGTCAGGAAGATTATCCTTTCCACATGTGAATTATGAGTGTGTTGCGTTCAAGTGCTTTTGTCATTGTAGCAAAATGAAAAGATGAAAATGAAAATGAAAAAATCATGAACTGCTAATTGAGTAAAACAGTTTTGTACATGTTCATTCATCTGCTCCAGCATTTCTTTGTTTAAATTGTGGATATTATAAATGTGCGTGATAATCCAAACAGCAGCACAACGTTAATCAAATCATATGTTTGTCTTTCATCACTTGCCATCATGTTGAAAAGGTCAAAGGTTATTTTGATCTCGGCAGCTCGTGTCTTACCATGTCACCAGTGGAAAATACCATGTTAGTGTGCAATTGTAGAGTTTTTAACAAATATTTGTCATACTTCCCACAACATTTGAAGGCAGCGTAAGTGCCATAAATGAGACAGGGAGGGTGATTGTTTCACTTTTGGACATCTGTCACTTTGTCCATTTTTCTAAACAGTCTGGTTTTTATAAGCCCAGAGACATCACTTTATTCATGTGAGGTTCATATCAATTCAGTTAATTTCTACATCACATAAAGCTCAACATTTATTAATACGTGACTATGAATCCATCATAATTATCATGGTTCTATCTTTTACTTTTATGTCAGGATCATCAAAAGCTTGATTTTCTGTTTCCAAATGTACTTTACTGGCTCTTACCTTAATTATAATGTTCTTTGTCTTTTAGTGAACAGGTTTTACAAATAGCCGCCGGATGTAATTGGTTGGGAATAATGTTTAATAACCGTAGGCTACAGTATGTACGCGCACGTATGCCATACACACACAGGCTGATGTGTAAATATTGAATTCAATGTGCTGCTGTCCGCTCATGGATTCAGGTTTTCAACGACAGGTCAGTCACTGAATGCTCTTCTGTCATTTTCTCCCAAATGACGGACTGCTGACAGGTGATCATTAATCCATGAAATAATTAAAAATGACGCAAGTAATGGAATAAACGCAGCGCCTCCGCCTTTCCCTGACTCCACCTTTGATGGGGTTCATCCATAATAATTACAGCATAAAACATTTTCAGATGCATCAGTTAAAGCCAATAGTTGTTTTTCTTATTAAAATGTTCTGAGTCTCCCATCCTCCCAGTTACAGTTTCCCAGGTTCTCGTTTTTTTTTTTTTTTTTTCACATTTTAAGTGTTAACGAAAGGTTGTGGAAATATCAAATTTTGAAACAACAGTTAAAATGATTTGTTGCAGTGAATTTGCAACAATTTTAATTTGTCAGGTGAAAAGACAGTTGCAGAAAAAGATCATCTCCTTCAGTTTACACTAGTGTTCTCCGGAAACTGCCTGAAACTGACTGGAATGATTTCTTTTTCCATCTGTCCAACTTCTCATGTTTGGACCGTGTACCTCCTCGTCCTCTCTTCTCCCCCCTGACATGTGGGTGGGGGAGGTTTCTTCTGTTTCTTCTTTACTGAAGTTAGAATGAACCCTAACCCATTAATTGATGCACAGACAACAGGCTCGTCTTCCTGGGGTCCTCTTAAAAAACAGTTCAGGATACAAAATAACAATAATGCACCCAGTTACAGTAACTTCACAGCCCCCGATGAGAAATGACTCAAGGCGTCGGAGTAAATAAATATATTTTCCCTAAATTCTTAAAGTAGTCTCACAGTCTCACAAATTTTTTTCCAGTTTAGCCGTGAAATAGGCATGAAATTCTGTTCTGGTCATCTAAAATGGTCTTACAAAGACTTACGTTTCACTTGTAGAACCCTGTAAGAACTCTGCATATGTATGAATATCAGTGGAGGACCGTACATTTCACACCGAAGCCTTCAGTAGTGCTACGTCTGAATCAGAGGCGATTTCTCTTAGACTGCAAGGGAAGGTCAGCCTCCCCTAAAATGTCAAAAATTAAATGGTCAAATATCTCATGGCTGTATTAACATGTAATTGTCTACAAAAGCGTTACAACATGTTCATTTGGAAGACGAGTTCAATTCAGAATCAGCTACTTTTCGCAAATGGACTAAGTCCATATTTTTCACTTCTCATACATTTGCATAGCGCCGTTTTCGTTGTCAGTGCATTTGCTCATAGGACTTCTTCTTCTTCTGTGGCTTAATGGTGGGTGGTGCTCAGCAGCTTAGACATTTTCACCATCTAGTGTCTCTACTGTGATATGAACCAGAGCATTTGTCCATAGAAGCTGAGCACTTCAATGGGACAGTTTTTTTCATTGCCTCCAAACTTAATGGTCATTGGATGAATGTCACAATTTGATCCCACCCCCAGACACTCAGCCTCTCTGGGGGTGAATGGAGCTGTGGGCGGGGCTTTGGCTGGCCTGGACACTGATCCTCCACATGATGATTGGGGAATCAGTCAAAAGGCTGAGTCCCATTTTGGTTGACAGGTATTTTGAGATATACAACATAGACCATTTTCTAGAAAAGGAACGGAGGCAGAATTTACATATAAATAAATTGACAAATTTTATGATGTAAGCTGACAATGACCTTCCCTTCTTTGAAAGACCAGAAGCTGCCACTGGTCTGAATCAATCCACCCCTCAATAACTATTTTATGGCCATAAAAACCATCATATATTATAAACAAATGCAGTATAAAGTAACGTTGGATCACAGACAGATAACTGGTGTTGCCACAATAAAAACCTTTAGTGCAGGGGTGCCCAACCCTGGTCCTTGTGAGCTACTATCCTGCACGTTTTAGATGTTTCCATTTTCCAGCACACCTGACGGTCGTTCTCATTCTTCTGCAGAGCTTGATGATAGGCTCATCATTTGAATCAGGTGTGTTGAAAGAGGGACACATCTAAAACATGCAGGATAGTAGCTCACGGGGACCAGGGTTGGACACCCCTGCTTAAGTGAATAAACAAACCTGGAGTGCACAAGTCCGATTCTACTGCAGCTACAGTTGCCACACATTCAAAACATCAATAAGAACCTCAGACACTTGAAATATTATTTAGGAAAATTATTTACTCCCAAAAGTGCAGATTATCTGTACCCTAAATCCATCCTCCTTTCTTTCCTCCAAAACAGCTCCATTCCTCGGTCATGCAGATTATCTGTGTGCTTCAGGTCCAAATACCAAGCGCTCCCATCAGTACCATCTGCAGTGTTCCTGGAGCCTGTGAGTCAGAGGCACCGCTCGGACTTAGTGGACTCAAAGTCACACACAAATCCTTTTCCTGGTTGGGACAGGCTTGAAAATGGCTTTAAATCCATTTCTTCTCCTCCTTCAGTCATTATTCGTTGATTAAAGCACTTTTAAATCAACACAACTGTATTTGTGTTGGTGCAGTTTGCTAGCTTTGGCTAGTCCACTCTGACTATCCAGTCAAAGGCTGTGAATACGCTGACATCACCTTATGCCTGCTAGAGGGCTTTGTTGTCACCAACTCTAAATATGATTGGTTTATCAACAGTTTCATGGACACTTCTTTTGTGCTAGAGGGCTTGTAGAGGTGATAGTGAAGGCCTCCAGGCAGATTTCTGTGACTTTGACCCTGCCTGGCAACAAATGATGACTGAAATGTGATTGGTTAAATGCTTTAATATGACAATACATGTGTGGAAGCAGCAGAACCAGGGAAAAGGCTGTGAAAGGACGCAGACAGACCATTTGGAATTATTTAATAAGTATAGAATAGAATTAACATTGGTCTGTGAGTCAGATTATTTTTAGACCAGCAGAGAAGGCCTCGCAGGCCTTGTCCACCACCACTGCTGTATATACTATGTATACAGTTGGAATTCAGCAGTGCGGCATGGTCCACTTTGTTGACATTATTTGTCGATGCATTGTCAACACATTCCATTATACTCCAGATACAACATCTCAGGAAGGCTTGCAGATTTTTGCACAATCATTCACTCGGATAAATGAACAAAATGAGAACATGTTGGTGGCCAAAGGTCAAAGGTTAAGGTCCATTTCTCTGAACCAGATATCCTCAGAAGTGTGTGATTTCAGGAGAATCCCTTCACGTGTGTGGCCTACGTTCAGCTGTGACCACACTAAGTCCACTTTTGGACTGAACTCTTAGTTAATGAACAGATGATGCTCAGTGAGGAGCAGCATGGAGGGGACGAAGGAAGCATGCCAGACCGTCATGGAAGAGACGAGAACACAGACTGGTCCTGAATCTGGAGTCCAGACTTATGTTCTCAATGAAGACAGACAGAGTTCTGATCCAAGACGTGTGGACAGAGGATGTGCAACCTGGAAGAACCCGACTGAGAACATGTCAGTGTCAGACCAGGAGGGCTTTAGCACTGGGACAGTCAGACGGTATTCACCTCACATTAGGAGCAGGACCAGCTTGAAAAACTAATTATCATGAGCTATTTTTCAGATACAAAACATTTTAAGATGCATATTTTTTAGTATCATAGCACAATAGAGAAGGAGGCTGCCACACCTGAAGCCCCTGGCAGCTGTAAATGAACAAACTCTGCTCTGTCCATAATCAGATGCAGCTCCAGCTTGTTTTCATCGTATCACTCATTTTTAGAACCTCTAATTAACAGCAGCAGGTTCGTGATAAAATATGGAAGTCTACCCTTTCAAACCGTCCACATTAGTGATTAGTTTGGAGTATCGCCTGAAAAGATGGTATATTTGAGCAACAACTCTAACCCATAGTGTCAACCCTCAATGATTTCATCATCAGAGAAGAAATAAAAAATATCTGAAACATAAAGACAGTGAGTTGAAGTCTCTAGGAAAGGCAGGAAAGTTTGGCTAACTGTGCTTTTCTCACTAATTCAGTGTCTTTCCCAGGAGGACGTGTCTGATCCAACTTTCCTTTGCCACTCTATTGGACTTCATGTATTTGTGCACTGAGCTGCTTTGAATTCATCCTGTCATCATCAGTGGACGTGCCACAGCAGCTCTACCTTAGTCCTCTTTCATTTGGAAACGAGAAACAAAGACTGGCTACAGATAATTGGCTCTGCTGTGAACGGCTATGTCTGAACGAACTTGACTGAGAACATGTCAGTGTCAGACCAGGAGGGCTTTAGCGCCAGGATGGTCAGACAGTAAAGCCGCAGTCTCACCGCTGGTAAGCTAGGCCCGTGTTTCCCAACCTTTTTGAGCCATGGCACATATTTGACATTAGAAAAATTACAAGACACACCACCAAACAAAAATTTCATATAAAGCATATTTATTAAAATATAATGTAAATCTAGTCTCACTTTCCTTAGTGTGAAACCTGGGTCTGTTTATTTGAATGCAAAAGTGATATTCTTCCTCAACAGCTCCGAGTCACTTTATTTTGTCGGGGAAGGGGGGGGCTATGGCGGGGATATTGGGGGCGCACAGGTGGCATTGCTGCAGGGTGTTTGGAACAAGAAAGCTCAGAGGGGTGCACTAGCGATCCCTCAGACCGACCCCCCCCAGATTGAGGTCTGTTGTATAATAGTATGGGAGGCATATCTCTCCCACCCCAACCCGATACCTGGGGTTCATGGGTAACCTGCTACTCCGTGCATCACTACTGAAGGGGCTTTATCAACAGAACACACTGCATC
Source organism: Ostorhinchus rueppellii (assembly GCA_030068375.1). Taxonomy (NCBI): domain Eukaryota; kingdom Metazoa; phylum Chordata; class Actinopteri; order Kurtiformes; family Apogonidae; genus Ostorhinchus; species Ostorhinchus rueppellii. The sequence continues at coordinate 41,729,935 of JAQQZY010000023.1, read as the reverse complement.
AGGGCCAGTTCACTTTTATTTTTATTTTGTAAAGGGAAGCAGGAGACTGTTGTTATAGAGCGGATCTGTATCACACTGCTGGTTTACAGAACTAATCTGGTGAGATTAGATCATTTTCCACGGCACACCTGATGACTTCTCACAGCACACTAATGTGCCACAGCACGCTGGTTGGGAAAAACTGAGCTAGGCTAATGTACAGTCAGCAGCCTATTTGACTGGGGTGTATAATTACCACCTAGTGCCCAATCAGCTGTCTGGTCCCACCCCCAGTGCCACAACTCCTCACATTCACAGTCAAACTGCTGAAGGGCTTTTTCCTTTCACAGATGTCCAACTTTTCTTCCCTTTTCACTGTTTGTTTTAAATGTCAGGCCACATTTCCCTGTTTCTCTACTTATTATAGGTGTCATTGATTTAATAGCAGCCCTCCTGATTTTTGCTGATGCATAATTGGTGGCTGCTTCCTTCCTTCCTCTCTCCCTCCCTTCCTGTTTTACATATTTCTTTTCTTATGCATGCTTCTCTTTTCTGCTAAATTGCCCCCCTGCACATCTGCCTTTTTGCTCCCTCACTCCTCCCCATTCTGCTTCCTTTTCCACTTTGCTGTGCCAGCACTTTGATAGCATAGACGCTGGGGGGGGGGGGGGTTGTTTAATGGGGGCTGGGGGCTGCAGCCACAGATGAGAACAGTCAATATTTCATATCTCTACGCAGAAGGAGACACAGAGGGCAGTGCAAATTCAACTAGGGTAAGATGTATGACACACGCACACAGCTTTAAGCCTGTGGCCAACAGTCGACGCTGCAGCGGAGCCGACACATCCTCACATCACGAATCCATTCAATTGAACATTTGCAAATAGAATGTGGTTCCCAAAAAGACGGTAAAGCTTCCGCTATGGAAACTGACAAATGGACTGCATGGACAACAATGGGAGCGAGGTTACATTAGCATAAATCAAATTGTCAAACTTGGACATCTTTGGATGCATTGTGTGCAGAATGCGGACATGGCTGGAAGTTTGGAATAATGCTACTAGTGAATGGGACCATTTCTGCTCTGATCGGGTTTCAGGTGTGATTATGTGCTGCTGCTTTCAAAGGTGTGTTGTAATGAAAGTGGATGGCTGTGGATGAAAGGGGTGTTCCCTTTCTCCCTGCCAAGTCCCATTCTTCCACCCAAACTCAATCAGCCATTTAGCCTGTGTAGACGGAGCTTACTGTTGGCTCCTCATATTGGTTTCCGTCGCCCAGAGAATAACTGTGCAATCAGTTCCCATTCCTGCCCGTATCGCTCTCAGGTTGATTCCATCTGCTCTCATTCAAACCTGTGCCACTCACAAATGAACTACACTCTGATCAGGGTCATCACTGTTGCCCTGAATGATGTGCTTAATCAGTTTTAGGCTGATATCTGGACTGCTCATGAAGATGTTCCCGTTGTGGCCCTTTCCCCTGTGCACACTTATTTCTATGGTAATGCTCTTATTCATATGCCATTTCTAATGTTTGCTTACAGCAAATCAATGAAGGCCAACGTGCTGACTGCATTCTGCACCAAATAACCAATGTTGGAAATGTATGCAGCACGCGTACATCCAACTCCATTACAGTTCACGCTGTTTTTTCGGAACAGCGCTCCATCATAAGTCGACCACAGAGACTGGTTTTCCATCAACGTGAAACACAAATCAGCTGATGAGTGCAAATGCAAATACAGAGGATAGTTGTGTGGACGACACGGTGAGGGTCCACAGGCAAGGATGTTGGACACACAGAAAAGAATCACATCCTGTCTGTCCGTCTGTCGTACCTATCTTTCTGTCTGTCTGTTGTACCTGTCTGTCTGTCGTCCTGTCTGTCAGACTGTCCATCTGTTGTATGTGTCTATCGTACTTGTCTTTCTGCTGTACCTGTCTTTCTGTCTGTCTGTCCTACCTATCTGTCTGTCTCTTGTACCTGTCTGTCTGTCCTCAGCGCTGGTGCTTTGGGTGGGATCTCTACAGAATCCTCCTTTTGGTTCCTTTGCCAGGCCTGGCACCATGGGTGCTGAACTGCTTCACTGCGGTTGTGTGTGTATGTATGTATGTGTGTGTGTGTGTGTTTGTTTGTTTAACGCCAGGCTCTGCTTTCACACAGACATAATTAAATCAAGCCTAATCCACTATTTATGCATTCTGCTTCTGAATTATTCACACGACAGTTTTATGGGTTATTGCATTTTTTTCCAGAGACAATTGGAACTTGTGGGGCAGCGGTTATTGAAAAAAACATCCCTCAAGATTGCTTCTTTTATTAATTAAGGCCCCTCCTCAGTGCAATAATACACAATGAAGTCATGTAACAGCTGTGCTTGCATTTTGTGCTTAAGCAAGTATAAATGTGCTTAATGTAACTATATAGTGTGTAGTAACAGTCATTGTGTCGCCTCCAGAGCATACGTCAGTTTTCCAAGAATACTGTTAAACCATGAAATCTACATCCACACATCTCTGAATGGTCTCATCTTCCTTTTCGTCCCAAGGCGGCAGTCTGTACAGACCAAAACCACAGATTAGCTTCTCCAACACTTTTATAAACAGGATCATCCGTCTGAATAAAAACGTGCCATATAAATCATGACTCAGATATGGACAGGTTTTTTTTTTTCCTCCATGTGAGTGTGGACGTCTGCCAGGTGGAAACAGACAGGAGGCTAATTAGGCGGAGTAGATTCTGATGTTCCGGTTCAAATGAAAACCAAATGACATTGGCCTTCATCCATCAGCGTCCACCGGCTATCTGAATGTACCGTCGTACTCTGAAACCACAGTCCAAAGGTTAGGACTCATCCTCTCAGGGTACATATGAGGAACAGCTCATGACCCTGGCACTGGACCTTCTGGACACAGTTCTAGAGTTTCTAGTGAAAATGGACCTGATACAGATACATACATACAGATACATTTGTTCTGTCTTTGAAGGATGTGCTTTGAAAGCTGTGAAGCACATAACCATCTGATCTAATCACAGCTAAATGAAGAAATCTGAGCATGGCTGAAATGGCTTCATATTTGTTTTACATCTTTTGCTCCTCTCAAGGTGTGGAGTAAATGTTGACTGTGGTATTTTACAGAGATGGTTTGTTTCCTGTGGTCTGCAGGTATTTCTCAGTGTGTACGTATCAATATTTCATTCATTGAGGCAGAGCAGGTGGAAACAAAACATCAGTTCCTGAAAGACTGGAAACACTCACTGTTGTGGTGTTGTGCAGAGTTTGTGTTACATTTTAATGTTGCTTGCAGCAAAACCAGGCTGTTTTTCAGTTTCTCAGTGTGAATCATGTTGATATTCACACTCACACACACCCTCACAACTACATCAGCGTGAGTCTGGAGGGAAAACACATTTATAAATTACCACATATGATTTCACCAAACACTTGTTGTAACATTCATAAATAGTTTATAGGTTTGGGTCGATGTTACAGCGTCAACGACACACGATGCAAACATCATTTATATGACAGTGAGTTTACTGTACGTAGGTCTACTGTCAATAAGACGGTGTGGAAAAGGTGCAAAGATCAACACAAATGTGCTTCGTAAATGTGAACAAAAACCATTTCAGGGCCGTTGTTGGATGCACAGTCGGAGCAGCTGCAGCAGTAGGGATGGGAATGGATGAGAATTTAATGATTCCGATTCCATTATCGATGTTGCTTATCGATCCGATTCCTTATCGATTCTCATGTGAGTGAGGGAATAAAAGAGTACAAACAGGTATGTTTGTATTACAAGTCTTTTATATTTCCTTCTCAACACAGAAAATATAACATATACAGTTTGTACAAATAATAACAGATGAGGTTGGGCCTGGGGGGCAGTGAAAGTGAAACTAAAGACTCTTTACTAATTCCTCTATTGTCTCATTTCTACTTTGTGGAACCGGTTTGACTTGGCCCGTAGCCCGTTCTTGTGCACCTCATTTCCTTTCCCTTGCCTTTGGAAACTTGTATTTGAGGGGATACAATGTTTGTTGCCTGCACCAGAACCGGAACTGGGCCTGGATGATGTCCTGCTGTTAGATTCACAAGCGCTGCTAAGTAGGCTAAGTAGTGAATCAAATGCATCACATGCTTCATGGACAAATGTTTGAGCAGATTGGAGGAATTCCACCCTTTGAAAGAAATGGAAGCTTTGACAGTGTTCCAAGTGGACCTGGTGTCAACTGTTTAGACCGGTTCTGCCTCAACGCCATGTTGGCTACGTTCTGACCAAAACAATGCCTGACATCATTGCGCATGTGCAACAAAGGCAGAATCGCTAAGCAGAATCGTTAAGTAGACAAATGATTCCAAGGAATCGAGCTACTGGGATCCAGTTCTCAAAAAGAACCGGCTCTCTATCCATCCCTATGCAGCACTGTTCTATTTGTACTCACCTGTGACTATGATTAAAAACCATCTACTTATTTGGGACAGGCTTTATACAGTAATATTTTTGACATGCTCTTCTCTCCTCTTTCACAGAGCGTAACTAAAGTGGCACTGCTCTGAAAGCATCCGTAAACTTTTCTCCTTGGTCAGCAATGAGGGAAGTTTCCCAGCAACAGTAAGTGTCATATTTATGCACAGTGTTCAACAGTGCAACAGTTGCATCATCAGTGGCATCGCTGTGAGCTCTAAGAGGATGAAGTGTGTGTGGCACCTTTACACCTGTGTGGAACATGTGTTCAAAGCCAGGCTCGTGCAGACACATGTGGTCCTACTGACGGGCAGGATGCTTAGAAAGCCTGAGAGTACGCTTTGGGGTTTGAGCAGTTAGATTGATGTGATTGCTGCAGTGAGTTGGAAGTGCCCTCCAGGAGTTTTGGTCCCTCAGACACACACAAATGAAGTAAAATTAAAAACAAACAAAACAATAAAGTTACTGATAATCAAAATTCTTTCCATAAAAGGAAATGGAAGATTGTTTGTGTGTGAAGATGCTTCTTAGTCGACTATACCTCGGTGAACAAAATACTAATGATACACATCATTAAATATACTTCAGTAGAAAAAAATAATAACATTAGTGTTAGAGCTCAGGCTAGGGTTAGGGTTAGGGCTAGGGCTAAGCTTAGGGTTAGGGCTGTGTCTAGGGTTAGGGCTAGAGTTATGACGAGGGCTAGGGTTAGGGTTAGGGCTAAGGTTAGTGTTAGGCCAATGGCTAGTATTCAAGCTAGGGTTAGAGCTAGGGCTAGAGTTATGGTGAGGGCTAGCGTTAGGGTTAGGGCTAGAGCTAAGGTTAGGGCTATGGCTAGGGTTAGGGTTATGGCTAGGGCTAGAGTTATGGCGAGGGCTAGCATTAGGGTTAGGGCTAGAGCTAAGGTTAGGGCTATGGCTAGGGTTAGGATTACGGCTAGGGCTAGAGTTATGACGAGGGCTGGGGTTAGGGCTAAGGTTAGTGTTAGGCCAATGGCAAGTATTCAAGCTAGGGTTAGAGCTAGGGCTAGGACTAGAGTTATGGCGAGGGCTAGCCTTCGGGTTAGGGCTAGGGTTAGAACTAGGTCTAAGGTTAGGGGTTAGGGCTATAGCTAGGGTTAGGGTTACAGCTAGGGCTAGAGTTATGGCTAGGGATAAGGCTAGTGTTAAGGCAATGGCTAGGGTTACAGTTAGGGTTAGGGCTATTGTTAAAGCTAAGGTTAGGGCTAAGGTTATGATTAAGGCTTGGGTTAAGGCTAGGGTTTGGGTAAGGGGTAGGGTTAGGGCTAAGGTGTTAGGGTTTGGGTTAGGTTTACTTACAATAGGCTGGGGTGGGGAGTGAGTCTTACATAAAGGTGTATTTTTCCATCCTGTCAGAGGAACTTATTAACCCCTCCCAAGGCCGTTGAC
>JAQQZY010000023.1:41706078-41721610 GCA_030068375.1 Ostorhinchus rueppellii | reverse complement strand
ATCTATCTATCTATCTATCTATCTATCTATCTATCTATCTATCTATCTATCTATCTATCTATCTATCTATCTGCCTGCCTGCCTGCCTGCCTGCCTGTCTGTCTGTCTGTCTGTCTCTTAAGGTTTTCCCAGAGTAACTTCTTTTCCTCCTGTTAAAGCAGAACCGGGACCCATTTTGTCAGATTTGTTTAATAATTCAGCACGGCCTTAAACCAATTCACTTCAAGTGCCCAGATGGTATTTTTATTAGGCAAATGCTCCATACTTTGGAGGAATAATTTACTTGTGTTCCAAAAATGTCTGAGGACCTTGGAGCCACGCTGGACGTACTGAGCAGACAATCAGCCATGAGTTCAGCCAAACAGTCATTTCATGAATGTGACGGTGCTGCCGTGGCGCACAAAAAGGAAGTAGGATCAGCTGTTCCACTGCCAGGAGACACCACAGCCATGAAAGTGAGCTGGACGTGTCCTCTCAGCTGTTTCCCCAGATGCATTAGTATTAAAGCCTTTGTTGCCCAGCTATTGGACACACTCTGTGGCTTCATAATCCACCGTCCTGTCAACGGCCGCTCCCACGGAAGAAACCACACTGACTCAGACGAAGATGGGACGTTATTTATTGAAGTCATTGTGGTGTCAGACGTGGGTTTGAAATCTCCCTTGGACACTTTCTCTGCCAACATTTCCAGGCCATAAGTAAAGTAACAGCACACAAGGCTTCAAAAGAAAAGAGCATTTTTTGTGATTGTGGGACCTTCCAAACACTGCCCTGTGGACACAAACACCCACTGAGCTGGACTCTTCTTAATTATCACCCTCCAGCACTTTATTTTGAAGAAACCAGTTTCAAAGAAACTGAATGTACAAAGGCTTGGCTGGGGGACAGTTGAACCCACAGCACTGACACTGAGCTCTTGTCTTGTTGGAACTGTCATGACCTCTCACATATGGAAGTGCACTGATCTGAGCCTTTGGAAATGTGCACATTGGTATTTTCTGGGTCCACTTAAAGGCACAGTTCATACTTTTTTAAAAGTTTCATTTTAGTGCATACATGTAAAATTATCATCCATAATAAAAGTGTATGCACATAAAGTAAAAAGAAAAAAAAAGTCTGTTCAATCCTGCCTCCATAACTGATCATTGCTCCATGTTCTGAGTGAAAAACAGTGACAGAAGAATCCTCTAATAGAAGAAAAAGTGCAGTAATGTGGAAGTTCCACAGTGTCTACCTGTTCTGTCAGCAGGAGATGCACACAGACTGTTTGGCCAAGTGCTCACATTTGTCCTGCAGATCTTCACAGAGGTCTGCTGCTTCATTTTTCACTTTCTTTCTTTTTGATCCTTACATTCACCATCAAAGGCTTATCACACACCGCTCTATCACAGTAGCTTCAATCCCAGCCTAATAACTCTGCAGCTCCGTGGATCAGGGCTAGAGGAGGAACTGGGCTGTGAAATAGACTCCAGTTAGGTGATGGACACATGAAAGCACTCGGATGGTTGGCTGTCAGTCACACCGGCAGACCCGCCTTCGCTCCATCAGAAGTCCAAATATGAATCTAAATAGCCTGGAAAATGCATTTTCTACCAATAGATCCCCAAAGTGTCCGGGGCATCAGAGGGAGGGAGCGCATGCAGATATAGACGGAGCGCGCGCGCGCACGCGCCGCGGTGCCATGCCTGCTCCGCTCCGCTCCGCTGGGCGGTAGGAGGGGTTGGAGTGACGCCGCTATCCAATGGGCACCGGCTTCCTCTGGACGGAGCGCAGCATCTCTGTCTCCAGACAAGTGTCTCACTCAGCGCCGACAACAGGACCCAGGGCTCCGGGAATTACTGAGCTGCATTTGGCACACAACACTCGTGTCTTTGGCTTTTTCTTAACACCACATTTTGCAAAGATGACCGTTGGCTGCGTCATCCTGGCGTGCTTCTTACTTGTGGGCGCATCCTCGGTAAGATGAGTTGATTTGCTGTGCTGTGGAAGTGGTGCACTGCTGTAGTGCTTCCTCCTGCGCTGTTCGAGCCTCTGAAAGTGTCCGTGAAAGCCTCTGTGTCCCCCGCAGGGTTGCGCTAAAGGCAGCACCGCGCGTGGAATGGAGCTGAACATGGAGGAGGTCCGATGCTTGTTTAAGTGTAACTGTGGTGGAGAAAGTCCTGATAAGTGTGTTAGTGTCCACAGGATCCTCTGGTGTGGAGGCTGCGGTGCGTGTTGCAGGGGACGGGGCTTTCACTGGGGCTCCTCGGTCTGTTGTCTCACATCAACTTGGTTTATGCGCGTTTACGCACCGTCAGGTCTCCTTCGGTACATTTCTAGGATTAATGTCTCAGATAGTGATGAAGTTGAGTGTTTAAATCCGCTTTAAGGACGAGGACTTAAGAAGCAAATCAGCTTTAATGAAGAGCTTCTCTTACTTTTTGAATTCAGACAATACTGAGCCCTCTTCTCCAGCAGTCCTTCAGCTGTGTGTGTGTGTGTGTGTGTGTGTGTGTGTGTGTGTCTGTCTGTCTGTCTGTCTGTCTGCACCTCCACTACATGTACAGTATTTGGTCCAACGGACATAATGACTGAGGTGCATCACTGCAGTTGTTTGTTGTGCAGAATCCAAACCCTGGTGGAGGTTCTGTGTCCAACACTGTCTTCTTCATTACTCTGTTCTTTTCAAATGCACATGAGCCGTCAGTGATTCTGCCACTTTAATGTGAAAGACACATGTTTGAGTTAAACATTACCTGTCAAACCTCATCCTCCTCACGTCTTCATTCTCTTCATGCTTCTCACCATCTTCATCCTTCTCCTCGTCCTCATCCTCCCCCTTGTCTTCATCCTCCTCCTCCTCCTTGTCTGTACCTTTACTTGTCCAGTATGGTGCCAGTGATCATCAGGGTCATGGCTCTCTCTCTGTGTCTTCGGTCAGTGTCAGTACTTTCTCAGATCTGACATGTCACTGCGCTGTTGTTGTTGAGCAGGTGTGTTCAGCTCCACATGCGATGCTCAGGCTGCCATGTTCCAACAGCAGCTGTCTGAGGTTCAGTGTGGGTCTGAAGGGGCTGAGCTCACCTGCTGGTCCTCCAGTCCATTTGCTGGTGCTTAACAGTTCTGTCTGTTTCATTCCTCAGGGGACTAAGGCAGGCCAGCCCCTTAAAGCCCCATGCAGACCAGGTTTCTCCCAGAACTTCTACACAGTAATTGTCTCCAGAGACATTCTGCATGGTCAGAGCATCCTCAAAGGTAAGGCGGCTGCCGCTGGAGCTCATGTATTGACTGATGGTGTTTTCTCTGCTCAGATGGGTCCTGAACCTCACAGTGTGATTGAGTGACTGTGTGTGTGTGTGTGTGTGTGTGTGTGTTCTTGCACATGGCTCTCCATCATGGGTAATGAAGATGGTCAGTGCACACTTTGGCTTTGCAGCAGAAGCAGTTTGTGGGACATGCCCATGCAGTGGAAAGCAGACAGAGCAGAGCTGGAGCTGGGACGGAATAAATACTGCATAAAAACATGTTGTATTTGTGCAGCAGGTGTGTCATGGATTCAGCTCCAGCTCCTTCGATATGATGAAGTCAACACCTCAACGACACTGATAGCACTTTTCTTTCTTGTCTTTTTCTTCTTTTTCACCCCCTGAGCCTCCTCCTGCTCCTGTTTATAACATAAACCAGTGAACGTCTGAAACTTATCATATTCATTGGACTACATTTGCCAGTCCTTTCTTCTTCTTTTCTTTTTTTTTTCCAGATGAATTCAATTGCATTTCCACCCGCTCCATTTCTTTTTAGTGCAGACAATGTACTGACTCTACTCCTTGTGTTGTGAAATTATGCCGGCGCGTGTTTGGTCTGTTTGTCAGAGACTTTTGCCATAATGGAAATGTGAGCCCCGTCCTAGTGTCTGTATTTGTATGACTGACAGAGAGACAAAAAGCATACATGGACCTTTATATTAGTTCAGCCTTCCACTTTATTGCACATTTCTCCTGTAACAGTTGTGGGACTTGGTTTTAGCAGTATGGGCCCAACATTTGGGTATCCAAATGTGTTCCCTGTAAATTCCCGCAGGCTGTTCCACTTCTACTTGGAGCAGCACATCAACAACAGAGTGCAATAAGCTCAGCTCTCCCCTGACACTTCGCTTTTATAGCCAAATATTTGTCTGTTGTTACGTGAAATGTTGTTTGCCAGGAGGAAATGGCATTCTTATTGTTGCATTTTCCGGTTGCTGGTAAAACAATTGAATTATTCTGGAGGTTATCGTGTTATTTACGAGGCTGACAAGGACGGTGGGGCCGGGCGGGGGGACCCAGGCTGCCTGAAGGGGCTTGAGGGCTCAAGGTTTCTGGCTGTTTTCAAATAGACTGAGGCATCCGACGTGACGGATACCATGTGATGTGTTTGAACAGAAAAGGTACCAGTGTTAGTGTCTATTCCCCACTGTTTGTGTGGCTCAAGGATGCTGGTGCGAGTACACGTCACATGTTGATGCTTGGATTCAGTCCACGCTTTGAGAAAACTGCTTCAGCTCCTGGTGTCCATCAGCTGCAGCTCCTCCCCTCCCTCTGTCTGTCTTTCATTTGCCCCGTCTCTGCGTTTGCTCTTTGTGAAAATCAATGTGAGAGCCATAGGTTTGTAAGGAAATATCGGTTCTGCAATATATCACGATATTTCATTTCATGATACAGTATCAATATTAAAAAGTAGTGTATCGACATTTTTAGGTATTTATTCAAATGCAGATATGGCAGAGCTTCATTTTTGTTTTTCGTTTCTTTATTGTTTAGATTTTATTTATTATTATTTAACACTGTTTTATTTAATAATGGTTTTTTGAAGCATCCTAAAAGCACTTTTTACTGTCTGAGAGGCAGATGTTAGTTCTTTTGTTGGGATTGCACATATAATGTTATGAACGAATAGAATATGAACATTTGAGCAGGATCTGAAACTGGAATGACTGTAAAACATAATTTAAGTTTTAACACAAGAACATTTTGTGATGTAGCATCACATCCTGTTGTGATCAAATAAAAATGTATTTAGTATTTGTGCATATTTCAGGTGTAATTCAATTCTTTAGTGAAATAATCACTTAAAAAAAGAAACAAACAAAAATTGCCTTTTTAACAGTATCATGATTAGGTGTGTAAGAAAATATCTGTGTCTATTTCCTTTCATGATACTGTATCAATATTAAAAAGTACTGTATCAATATTTTTAGGTATTTATTCAAATGCAGATATAGCAGAAGCTTCATTTTTGTTTTTATTGTTTGTATTTTATGTATTATTATTCAACACTGTTTTATTAAATAATGGTTATTTGAAGCATCCTAAAAGCACTTTACTGTTCCTCTATTGGGATCGCACAAAAAAATACTGTTATGAACTAATAGAATATGAACATTTGAGCAGGATCTTAAACTGTAATGACTGTAAAATAGAATTTAAATTTTAACACAGGAACATTTTGTGATGTAGCATCAGATCCTGTTGTGATTAAATAAAAATGCGTGTAGTATTTGCGTGTATTTCAGGTGTAATTCAATTCTTAAATGAAACAATCACTTAAAAAAAAGAAACAAACAAAAAATTGCCTTTGAAACAGTATCATGATATATCGTATCGTGATCCTAATATTGTGGTTTGTATTGCATCACCATATTCTTACCGATACACACCCCGAGAGAGCCATGCCATCCTCACAACTGGATGCTCTAAGGGACATGGACTGCAGCAGCTTAAGTCCTCATGCTGTGATGAATGTGCAGTGGCGAGCCTCAGCGAAGGTCTGTTTTCTATACAGCGGGACACGAAGCCTTTAATACTAACGCCACAATATGTATAACCTCAAACTGTCACTTCCCAAGAAAACGAATGGTGCAGGCATGAGATGAGGGAGGGTCTGGGATGCCTCCAGAGCTGCTTGGGTTGCTGGACCGCTGTTGTCTCCCCAGAGAGATGGACAGTGAGCGATGGGGGAAGGAGCAAAGAGCCGTGGCCCAGCAGGTGCACAGGGAACCAGGCTTCAACCGTGTGTGGACCAGGCTCTTCTCATGCTGAGCTGGATCAGGGACTAGTTTCCTGTCATGTTTTTCTTCTTGTTTTGACGGTGCGTGGGTAGTTTAGGTGTTTTAATATCTGCTAAACATGTTAATATGTGTAATTAAATCCGTTCAAACTGTTCCTTGATGCTCCAGTTTTATGCATCTGCTTGTGATGCATCATTTTTCAAAATCAGTGTTTTTCAAAGGGTTCAATGTGTTTTCCAGACTTTAAGGACCGCATCAGTTTCTGTCATTTTCTGTGTTGTTGGTAGAAAAGTAATGCAAAACTTCGACGCTGACTTTCTAGTTCATGTATGTGGCTACATTAAAATACCAAACACTGCTTAAAAAGGGTTTTCAACGGCTGTGTGAGTCATTTTCCAGGATCAGTTAGTCACTGATTCCAAAAACTTTTGATATGTAATTAAAGACAAAACATCGAGAAGTAGCTGAGAAGGAAAGTTTTCATCTCAAACCGTTTCATGATGGTGTGGCTTTAGTTTGTTGAAGAGACAAAACTTTAACACGAGGGAGGTGAAAGTCTACAACAAATGTTTTTTTTTTGTTTTGTTTTTTAGTGTTTCCTCTGCTGCAGTTGTGTTTTGTCCCCTTGTTTATCTCAGACATCCTATCTCATACTCTACCTGAAAAAAGTGGAAGTATATTTTACAGAGAACAGTGGCAAAAACAAATGGAAGCCAATGGTTGCCTGAAGGGAGGGAAACGTTCAGAAAGTGTAAAAACACGACAGCACGACTGCGAACACTGAAACAGGATTTGTACACGCTTAAAACTATGATCCTTTAACATGATTTCTTTCCTGTGGTTCCATGTGGTCAATACTTGAAAGGTCATTTCTGATTTTGTAATACTTCATTCAGCCCCCCCTGCCCCTTTTTTCAAATAGGTTAAAAAGCCTGTTATGGGTTTGTGGTAGACCATAAAAGGCCTTTGTTTAACTAATTCACAAATGTCCGTCCTCCTGCTAAGTTGTGCTGAATAAATCATCCCATGCTCTCGTGGAGATGTTTGTCTGAGCATTGGGTTGAGATCGGGGTGGGGTGTGTGTGTGTGTGCGTGCGTCTGTGTGTGTGTGTGTGTGTGTGTGTTTGTGTGTGTGTGTGTGTGTGGGGGGGGGGCTGTGGCGCTCAGGCAGACAACCGGGCCTGAGTTGCGGTCCGTGCAGATCCCCGCTGTGGGCAGATAAGCCATGAAAAGAAATATTCTAGTGATTGCACATCACTGTGTAAACCAGGGCTGTCAAACTCATGTTAGCTCAGTTCCACATTCAGCTAAATTTGATCTGAAGTGGGCCTGACCAGTGAAATAATAACATAATAATATATAACTAATGTCAACTCCAAACTTTTCTCTATGTTTTACACTGAAACAAGTAAAATTACATTCTGAAAATGTTTACATCTACAATCTATGCTTTAAAACAATGTGAATAATATGGACAAACTGAAAAAATAAGTGTAATTTTAATAATATTCTGCTCCAGTTTATCATCTACACAGGTCTATAACTTATAGATCATAGTGGATCAAATACACAAAACATTCAATAACAGATAATAATATTAAAATTGCACTTTTCTTAAAACTCTTCAAGTTGTTCATATTTGCTCAGATTATTCATGTATTTTGCAAAATTAAACTTTGTTTTGCTGTAAATACATGAAAATGTTAACAGAGTTGTGAGTATTTATTTCATTATGACAGTATTTTACCAATTTGACCCTCTTGAAATTGAATTGGTTTGTATGTGGCCCCTGAACTAAAATGATGATTAAAATCTTAGTTTAATTTTAGTATTTCACAAAGTCATCACAAGGGCCGGACTGGACCCTTTGGCCCCCGGGCCGTATGTTAGACGTCCCTGGTTTAAAACGTCATCTCGATCCAAGAGCCGGAGCAAACACCTAGGAACATGGACAAGGGGGTGTGGCCTCCGCACAAAACAGACTCATTTGAAATACAGTTGAGTCCAGATGTCTCTTCAAGTCACTGTCAAGGCTTATTTGAAGTCTGCGGTGATGACTTACACCCTGGACTTGTCCTGAGTGCAGCTCTGTGCGAGGGAACGGCTGTCTGAACGCATATTTGGCTTTACGTGACTAAGATTTGGTGACATAGAAAATGTCTTTGAGGGATTGGCTGGATTAAAAAACATGACCTCTGTGTTTGCAGTGGAATAGCGGGCCGCGAAGGAAGACAAAGACACAACGATGGTGACTTCATGTCGTCTGGGAGATAGCATCACAAGACATTTGTGGAAACACCCATTCACCGCTTTTTCTTTTGTCCCCGCTCTATCCTTTCTGAGAGAATTTTATTTCCCTGTGTGGTCTTTTGAATCACAGGATATGAAGTCAATGAAAAAAGTAAGGGGTGCCTTCATGTCAGGGTTTTCATTTAAAATGGAGAAGTTATTGCATAACTGCAGCACACGCAAGAAAAATGAGTGCACTTTAAATTCAACACATTCATTTCAGGAGGATCATTCCTCCGTCGGCTGTCCTTTTTTTCACACATTGATTTTCTATTGTTAAATTTCATCTCTTAAAAGTTACACATGCAAAATGACATGTAACATGACCCCAATTAGACGAGACCAGGAGAATCTGGCGAGGAGCCATATCTGCTGTGGAACAGCCAGCTCGGCAGACGCTGGGCTGTAGTGAGAACCTCTGACTCCTAACCTCCAATCCAAAGTGACAGCGCTTTCATAAGTGCGTCCAGACCCCAGAAATGAGGAGTGGGTGGGTGGGGTAGTGGGGGGAGGGGGGATTACGTTTCAGGCATTTGATAAGCGGGATGCCATTTCCCTTCTGACTCACAAACGTCTCTCTTGTCCTCCAGAGAGTCTTTCATCTCTGCAGCCAGGACCTGCAGTCTGTAGCGAGCTGATAGAATACAGGTACAGAAGATGAGCCACATCGTTTCTCTTTATCTCTCCTGCCTTCTTACCAAACCAAGCTACAGCCCTATATCCCTCAAACTCCCTACAACATGACACACATGCTGAGCCAATTCCATCAAGCAAGCCACCCATGATATAGTACATGCCACAGCACAATGCTTTTCATCCTGTTTTGTACTTATTTCCTCTGGATGTAAGTTAAAAAAAAAAAAAAAGGATTTTGATAGATGGCGAATGTCTGTCAGCACAAATATTGTTGCCTCTCGTCGGCCCTCCACACGCTCCTATTAGTTCTAGTGCACTGATCTCCACTGAGCTGCTCTCTCTGTGTACTGGCATTAGTTGGAGTCCGATCGCTGGTCGCTGGGTCATGGCATGGACTCTCATGGAGTTTCATTACTGCTGCTTTTCCAGCATCATCCCGACCCCCGTGCATTTAGGCGGTGAGGAGCTGTCACATGTGATCCCAGCGCCTCCAGACTTCGGCTGCATTTTCAAAGCGCTGTGTGAGCTTCAGGTTTGCACTCTACCGGCTGAGATTATGCGCTAGATCGACATTCCCCACTAAATAGAGGTGAACTAATTGTGCCCTGAGTTGTGACCTTCAAAACGGAGGTAATGGCAATATTATCAGAGCTCAGATTTCATTTGCAAGAGCTGGCGGCTGTGGGTTAAAGGAGTGATTATATGAAAAAAGAAGAAACTAGGCACTTGTGATGGGTTTAGCCAAAAAGGGGCCTTGGCAGGGGATTAATGGATAAAAAAGAGGACTGTGTTGGACCGGGAACTAGAGATTTACTACTGTATTTCAGGATATGAGACAAGGGCAGTTTTCAAGAAAAAAAATTATGGATTAAGAATAAAGCCGAGTTTCTCACTCATGTCTTTAAATCTCTCTCCAGAGGGAAGTAGTTTAGCTCTTCTGATGGATGCCAGTGTGTAACTGGAATTAAACGAAATCACAAAGCAACATTATGAAGAAACAAGTACCTCTGATGACCTTGTATCCTGTGAATACTATTTGCATTAGTTATCGAAAACCTTTTTTTAATTGACCACCCGCTCTAACAATCAATGGGCGTTAACGCTTTGCATCTCAATGCACTTTAACGATCAGTAGGCTTGATTAATCCTGTATTGGCTTTTGGTTGAGGTGCAGAAATGAGCCATTTTCCCAACAGAAGACCTCTGTTTCACCTTTCAGCTCCAAGTGTAACCCACAACCTGCCAGTTCATTACAAAGGGCTTTTTCCCTCTTTCCTCACCACTTCAGGATTTACATGCATCTGAATACAAATAAGGCCTTCCGTATTAAAATGGTCTTTTCTGGGCTCTGATTATTCTCTTTCATGTTATCCTGCTTGTTTGCAGCACCGTGACAGCGCTCACTTCGGTGTCACTTGCGTGGCTTTTTAAATAGATAATTATTTTAACAATTAATAGAATAAAGAAAGGGATTTAAGCAAAGCTGCCACGTGAAAGAGACTGAAAAAGCCTGAGTAAGAGCTCAGTCCAAACCTCACCTCTGTGAAAGTAGGCATCGTGAACCCATTTTCCATTTCCGTTATCATCAGTCTGAAATTGTGGCTTTTCTGTGGAATGGCTTTGTGTCCTGTTCCCTTCCTCCTCCAAGAGAAAAACACACACAGGGACCTAGAAAGCATGTGTTCGCATTGTGTTGTGCTGTTGAGACAATTACTGGTCCTGTAATTCAGATTTGTCTGTGCTGCGCTGCTATAAGTTCCCTCCATCATCTGTGTTTTAGAGGCTGATTGTGCTGCACTGGGGCGTACGTACTGTAGTTACTGTGGAGTGGATCCGTCACCTCAGCCATCCTGTTCACCATGGAGACCAGGACAGGCCACAGACTGCGTGGTAGATGTTTTACAATTACATGAGGAAAATATTGATCTGGGATTTTGTATGATTCTTCTTTTGAGGGCGTTAATAAGGTGTTTGTCGGAACAGTTTGCGCTGTATTGATGCTGTTCTACCAAATATTGATAATTGGATTCAAATCCACATGTGAAGGTGGAAGTGCTGTGAGTGTGTGGTGCCACAGGGCACAAAGCAAAGACTGTTTGTGAAATGTTTTATATCATTTGTTGCCCCTGGGAAAATAACACCACAACATGATAAGACAGTGGCCCAATCCCAGTTCACCCCTTACCCCCGACCCCTTGAAATGGAGCTGCAAAGGGTAAAGGTTAGGGGTGTGTATTGGCAAAAATCTGGCGATACAAATCACAATACTAGGATCACGATACGATATTTCATGATACTTTTAAAAAGGCAATTTTGTGTTTGTTTCTGTTTAAAACAAAATATTATTTTCTTGAAGAATTGAATTATACCTGAAATATGCACATCTAATAAACACATTTTTATTTAATCACAACAGGATCTGATGCTACATCAAAAAATGTTCCTGTGTTAAAATTTAACTTATATTTTACAGTCATTACAGTTTAAGATCCTGCTCAAATGTTCATATTGTATTATAACATAATTTTTGTGTGATCCCAACAGAGGAACAGTAAAAGGTGCTTTTAGGATGCTTCAAATAACCATTATTTAATTAAACAGTGTTGAATAATAATACATAAAATACAAACAATAAAAACCAAAATGAACTTCTACTATATCTGCATTTGAATAAATACCTAAAATATCGATACAGTACTTTTTAATATCGATACAGTATTTTGAAATGAAATATCGCAATATATTGCAGAACTGATATTTTCTAACACCCCTAGTTGTGGTTAAAACATTCTTCTAATGAAATGGAACAACACTTTGCAACCTGTTACATCATCAGCGGTCATCAGTGCTGCTATAAACAGATGTGAAAACTTTGTTTCTGTGAATATTCTTTGGGGAGATTGCTGTAGCAAAATTATTTGTCTGTCTGTATTTGAATCTGTCTGTCCGCAGTTGGAGTTGTGTGTATTTCAATCTGTGTGTGTGCAGTCGGATTTGCAAATGTGTACATGAATCTGTAAACACATAGAGACATGAATGTCTGAAAAGTCAAAGTATTTTCACTACAAGACCCACAAATACAGACAAATCACTGGTTACAAGTCAAGCAGCTTCTCCATTGGCTCTCTCTACACACGTGACTTTTGCTACACCTCTGCCTTGAGAGATTTGTCTGTGTAATGTAGGTTCAGGTGCCCTGAGCTCAGGCTCACAGGCTCCCTCATTCCGGCAGTGTTCTACTTTGCTCGCTCTGTACCTGACGTGAGTTGTGCTGACAAGGTTCACCAACTGCCACTAAAAATTGAAGAAGAAGAAGAATATGGGGCCATTATTGTAGCAGCCACCACTAAGCCCAGTAATGTCACATACTCTTAAAATACCGCCAACTGGTGGTATATAGGGTGAATTACTACCAATGTAAAGAGTGAGCAAAGGGGAACGCTGCCGGAATGAGGGAACCTGTGAGCCTGAGCTCAGGGCACACGGACCCCGGTGTTACACAGACAAATCTCTCACGGCAGAGGTGTAACAAAAGTCACCTGTGTAAAGAGAGCCAATGGAGAAGCTGCTTGACTTGTAACCAGTGATCTGTCTGTATTTGTGGGTCTTTAGTGAAAATACTTTGACTTTTCAGACGTTAATGTCTCTGTATGTGTTTACAGATTCAGTTACACATTTGCAAATCTGACTGCACACACACAGATTGAAATACACACACAACTCCGACTGCGGACAGACAGATTCAAATACAGACAGACAAATAATTTTGTTACAATAATCTCCCCATAACGTTCCCCATGTCGTCAGTAGCTGTAACCGTCTCTGTTCCATGGGCTTTGTTCATCTGTTTACATCTATCAACTATAAACCTCAGAAATGCAATCTATAACACACTGAAACAGCATTAAACGGTCAATCCAATGATTAAGTTGTTTACAAAGAAAGTGTGTGTGTTTCTTTCATCACTGCTACACATTTTGTCTGTGTTTACCGCCGTCTGTCAATGATCTGAACAGAATTATGTGAAACTCCTCCTACCCCTTCGTTCATAGTGTGGTCCTGGAAAATCTCTGTTTTGAAGCCTATACAGCCCTTCGCCTTAGCCCCACCCCTCTGACTAATTGAGAATCGGGACAACACTACCCCTTCACGTGAACATGCAAAACAGAGGGGTAGGAGTAAGGGGGAGGGGCCAAGGGGTGAATTGGGATTCAGCCTGTAAGCAGAGGAACTCCTCCCAAGTCTGCTCCCACTGCAGCCACTTTCCCCTCCACTAACATCCTCAATAATATCCTACAGTGAATGATTAGAGCACAAGTATCCCAGCATCCCATGGTCCTGTCTGATGCCGTCTCTAGCACAGACCTTGGCTGGCGATGGTGCCATGTTGTCAGTTACTCAGTGATGTGACACTGTTTGACTGAGTCACATCTGTAACCTTCCACCTCCGGTTTACCTTCCATGTTCGTCTCCCTCTTCCGTCCTGGTTCCAGGACTCCCTCTAACATATCGCCACTCACTCCACCCATGAATTATGGCCCGGCTGTTTGACCTTGCGCTGCCACTTGACCTCACATGTTCTCTAACACTCATATCCTCAGTCTGCAGCTCTGGGGGAGATGAAAAACATGGCCCAATCAAAATGATTTACGTTTTTCTTGACTCGACACATAGATCCTTCGGAGCTGCTGCTAAATGCATCTCCAGAGAGACGCCCTGTATTGTTCTGTGCAGCCATTTCTGAAGCCATGGGGCTTTTGCTATTCTCCCGCCTTAATTAAAAGCCTAGACTGTCAAGATGCCTTTGTTCTGCAAACACTAATATCAAAACGGTCCCTCACCACAGAGAGGCTGGCGCCCCACTTTGTCCTTTGGATTCATTCAGCTCCAAATCCATATATGATCATAGTACCCGCAAGCTGTGATTTTTATTTTTTTTTTTAAACTTTATTTGCTTGTCCTATTTTTTTTTCTAAAGCTGTAAAACACACATTAATTTATATAAAAACTATATAGTTTGTGTGTGAGTGTGTGTTTGCAGGCAGCACTGCATCTAGAGGGTGATTATCTTAAATGGAGAAATTAAAGGATTACAAACCAGCCCAGTAATCCAGCTGTCAATCTCACGGCTCATTAGTGAGCAAAGGAGAGGGATGAGAGAGACATAAAACACACTGAGGGAGAGAAGGAGGAGGAGGAGGAGAGGAAGGTACCTGTCCTTGGGTTAAAGACGTCGACTTCCCAGTTCACAAAGTCACAGAATAGTGTCAGTATTTTTGGATTCATTAACAGTATTTATTCAAACACCAGTGGTCAGTTCACCTCAGCTGAAATACTTCACACCCACTGATGTTTTCAGTTTGATCGAAGTGTTACATTAAATGTGACACAGAGTTTTGAAATGTTAAAAATGGAAAGTTTATGAAATGACCATTTTGGTTTTAATCTACAGCAACAGTTTGCTATGACATTTCCATACAATTCCGTTTAAAGTTGTATTAGTTGTCCAAGGGGTTAGCGGAGTTTATTTATTTATTATTTATTATCATTTATTATATTGTTTATTTATTCATACATGTGTATTAGTCTTTACATGGATTTATACATTTGTACTACTACTAGTATCGTTGGCCGTCGAACTGCATCTTGGGAATTATAAATACTATAATATATAATTATAAATGGGAATTGTGTATTTGTGTGTGTATGTGAGTGTGTCAGTATGTATCTGAGTGTCTGTGTGTTGCAGATTAGCCTTGGTGTTGGCACACACACACACGTGCACACACACGCGCGCGCACACACACACACACATATACAGCTTCACCTCCATTTTTCTGCTCTGACTAGCATAAAAGAACCAGTTTGGGAAACGATGGCACCATCAAAGAAAACACAAACACAAACCCACAGTCCATCATGGAAAAAAGGGAAAATTGTGTCTCCTGTGGTGGGGAGGCTTTTTGGGTTGGATCCATGTGCTGTGTATTTGGAGGTAAAGTGCTGCCTGTGTGCAGCCTGATTGGCTCGTGTGTGTGGACTTGTGGAAGGCCACTGCTGGGAACCATTTATGGTGCATTTGATCAGACATGCACCACCGTGTGTTCTGACTGGACTCAATTTAATTAATGTACCAATAACCAGTTGAGTTTGTGTGTTGAAATCATGTTCTGTTGTAGGATGCCGCCTTTGCTTTTATTTGCAGTCTCATGTTAAGTCCAGCATCTGTAGGGGAATTTATTCACAACACAAAAATAAAAATGAATATCAGAAATGTGGTGACGGCAGAGGAAATGGTTCCTAGTTTCTGAAAGAGCACATTCTGGCCAGGATTCAGACTGTTGATTTGGAAATCACAATCCAGAGCCATGCTCCATCCTGTTGTGATGCAGGCTCACACTTCTGCAAATATGGTGTTCCTGAGCACAATCAACTCAACATATTCTGCTGTAGAATGGATGTGAATCCATTGTGTTTCCTGTCATAGACCGCTCCAGCATCAGTAGTGAATCCATTGTGTTTCCTGTCATAGACCGCTCCAGCATCAGTAGTGAATCCATTGTGTTTCCTGTCATAGACCGC
>JAQQZY010000023.1:41643893-41656250 GCA_030068375.1 Ostorhinchus rueppellii | reverse complement strand
CACACACACACACACACACACACACACACACACACACACACACACACACACACACACACACACACACACACAAAGCAGCGTCTCTAACAGACAGTCTTGACACTGAGATCTGAAACCAATTTAATATCTGTCATGTCCCCATTAAAATCAGAGCGTTAATTACACCTTATAAAAAGCCTGTCATGTTTCATAATCCCACAAGCAGCAACAATTCAAACTCAATCAGCCACTAAGATCTAGCATTGAATTAGCGCTCTGTCAATCTGTAATTGAATGGTTGTCCAGGCCCAGCACAAGGCTGCCAATTTAAACATGTTGATTGTTCCCCATCTAGATCTTAGATCTGACCTTGAAGCTTTCGAGGCTCATTCTTTCTTCTGGCGGCTCAGTCTGAAGGAGGTAGCGAGCTGCCAGGGTGCCAGAGGACAAGTGCTGTGCTTCGCCTGGTTAAGATGCAGATCACGTTAGCCTGCCGTTGGCTGGCTGGCTGCTGAGAACTAGACTAGTACTCACACATCTGACCTGGTTGTTTTTCCTGCACTTCATTAGTTTCTTCTGCCTGACGTTCGGTTCCCTCATCTCCACCTACGTACATCTAGTTCTTTCCTGTGTCTTGGTTATTAGTAGTTCGATGCAGTCTCTTACAGGAAGCATGTTTTTCTTTAAGTGGTCTTCTTTTTGTGGCTGGACAGAAATGGAAATAGCCTCCAGCTAGCACATATTTATAGTTTTTATAAAGCAGATGTTATCTGTGGATTCTGTAATTAGAAGGGATAAGCTCTTTCCTGTGATCAAAATAAAAAAAAAACATGCTTCTTTTCTTACCTAAGTATATATGACTGGGTTAAAAATCCATGGTTTTATCATACTGCAAGTTTTCTGTTGCATTAAAATGCTAAAAACTTGCGTCACAATATATTTAATTTTATATGACATTATAAGCCTATATCAAAGTAATTGTTCAGTCAATTAAATTAGATACTAAAGAGCTAATCTGATGTGGAACACCATGTCAGTGACCATACAGTTAAAGCTGTTTTGGACTACACCCTCGCGTTCACTCTTCTCTGTATTTGTTTGTGTTGTATTTATGCAGATTTCCTAGGCACAGCAATGTAACCAAAATTATGAAATAATATTACAATGAAGCATAATATAAAAAAAAACATAGAGATTTAATAGTATATAATCATATCTCACATCCCCCTAAATTCTCCTCTTTATCAGTAGTCAGCAATGCATTCACATTTATCCAAACACAGCGCTTTTCCCCCTCTCTCTTTTCCCCGTGCATTTGTAAAGCAGGCTCTAAGGGCAAAAGGGACTGGGAAGGTCAGTTAATGTGAAGCGCACACAGGCAGGAAAATGAAAAGAGAACCACATGGACCACTGAGACATATCACCTGACGAAATATGTTATAGTTTAAGTGGCTGTCTTGTTGATGTCTGTGGTGGTGGTGGTGGAGGAGGAGGAGGAGGAGGAGGAAGAGGAGGGGAAGGGAGGACAAGGAAGAAGAGGGATGAAGAGGAAGAGGGAGGAGAAGGGAGGAAGAAGAGGAGCTGTTAGTCCAGTCCGGCAGTCTACCAGTCAGTCAACTGGTCCATTGGCCCGGACAGTCCAGTGGTCAGTCTGCGGGTCCATCAGTCTACCGGTCAGTCTAGTGGTCAGTCTATGGGTCCGTCAGTCTACTGGTCAGTCTACAGGTCTGTTAGTCTACCTGGTAGACTCCACCCAGACAAATAATCTACAAATGCTGGTGATTTCACCTGTTGACTCTGTGACTAGTGAGTCAACAGGTGTGACTCAGCCTTCAAGGGCTCCGCCTCCTTTTTCTTCATACTTTTTTTTTTTTATATCACAGAAAGGCAAAAGTAAAAGTCCTAAAAACAGCAAAAGAATGAAACCAAAATAAGACTGATAAATCCTGCAGCCTTTAGTTTTGTGTCTGTTGTCATTGGGTATCGATCAAAAATAAAGTGAACACTGAAAACAGATGGCATCCACGGAAAAGTAACCAGCGCAAAAAAAAAAAACCAACCCAAAAAGGATCAGAGACAGCCTGAAAGTACCTGGTCTAATGGGACAAGTGCCCCCCTGGTTTTCCCTCTGGTTGTCCCTCTGGTTGTCCCTCTGGTCGTCCCTCTGGTCGCCCCTCTGGTCGCCCCTCTAGTTGTCCCTTTGGTCGTCCCTCTGGTCATCCCTCTGGTTGTCCCTCTGGTTTCCCCTCTGGTCGTCCTTCTGGTAGTCCCTCTGGTTGTCCCTCTGGTTGCCCCTCTGGTTTCCCCTCTGGTCGTCCTTCTGGTAGTCCCTCTGGTTGTCCCTCTGGTTGCCCCTCTGGTAGTCCCTCTGGTCGTCCTTCTGGTCATCCCTCTGGTTGTCCCTCTGGTTTCCCCTCTGGTCGTCCCTCTGGTCATCCCTCTGGTTGTCCCTCTGGTTTCCCCTCTGGTCGTCCCTCTTGTCGTCCCTCTGGTCATCCCTCCGGTTGTCCCTCTGGTCGTCCCTCTGGTCGTCCCTCTGGTCATCCCTCTGGTTGTCCCTCTGGTTGCCCCTCTGGTTTCCCCTCTGGTCGTCCTTCTGGTAGTCCCTCTGGTTTCCCCTCTGGTCGTCCCTCTTGTCGTCCCTCTGGTCATCCCTCCGGTTGCCCCTCTGGTTGTCCATCTGGTTGCTGTTATTGTTGTTGTTATTGATGTGAAGTGACGTCTTGCTTATGGGCTGAAAGGTTAGAGGGGTGGGGCTATGACATCATCCTTTTAGAAAACTTGTGGTTAGGTCACACAGGCGAAGACGTGAAACCGTCATTTTCAAATGTATCCATTCTGGGATTCGGTTTCAAAAAGTTGTGATTTCAGGCAAGACCTGTGTGGACGAAGGTCCTGTCCGGTTCAAAATGACTGAAAGCTTCTTGGTATGGACAGGGCCCGACCCATTTGTTTTCACACCTGGTCTCATTTTGAGTGTTCCTGACATGAAGCACACTGTACATGCAGCACATCGAGCTTTTTCTCTTCCAGATGACTTCCTGAAGTCTTAGGGCCTGAGTTACTAAGATTGCAAATACCAAGTACAATAAATAGCACCAATGTGTTTTTGCTCACACTAAAACGCATGCTATTGATTTGCTATTGTGTGTCATGGGTGATCAACTCAGATTCTCTGCGAAAATGACAACAGGTCAAAGTCTTGGGTACCGCCCTAGTTAAATGAGGGTTTTGTGTCTGCTACTGGTTGTTGTCATGGAGACAGTGGTCTGTATAACTGCCGTGGGATACCCCAGCACTAATGAATATGAAGTAGTTCTGTTTCCACAGAGAGTGGGTAGGTGTTTGGTAGGTGTTTGTCTGTTGTTGTTTATCAAGTGAAGTGTGTTATTAGTGAAATAAACAGGCTCTATCTGTGTGAATGAAAACTATTAAATCTGTGGGTATGAATGAAAACCATCCACATCAGTTTATATAAACTATAGAAAACCATCCGCATCAGTGTTTATATAATCTATAGACGGTTCAGGAGAACAGTCACAACACTTTCTTCTGTCAGTTTATAAATGTTGCTGTGTTCACAACAGATTGGTTCTGGGTGTTGCCTTTGGTTAGGCCGAAGCCCCACCTCCTCAGCTGTTCCAGTTCAAATCTGCCTTTAATCAATACATACACAGACTCAGCCACTGCAACCAGTTTAGGTTTGGTAAATCACATTACTCACTAAATAAATATTTGCATTTACTCCTCCTCCTCCTCCTCCTCCATAATTTTGTGCATTCTGGCAGAAACGCCCATATTTCATATTCATCGGGACAAACATGCTGAATGGGTTGGACCAGTTCTTTTGTCCATTTGATGGACACATCCCTCAGTGCTTCCTGTTAGATGATCAGCTTCAACCTGTTTTTGTGTAAACAGTCAAGTTTGGAGGAGAAGGATTCTGAGATATAATCATGGATCAGACCGTATGTTTTCGCTCAGGTACACATGGAGTTGTCCGTTGTCCTCCCAGGCTTTACATTCAGCTCCTCAGTCTGAATTCATCTAGTGGAGCAGACATGAGGTGGAGGTTCCACCTGCAGAAGCAGACGTCTAGAACCTGCAGAAGCAGACGTCTAGAACCTGTACAGAGTTGGAAAAAAACCCACACTGAACTACATGCATGTGGACAACTTCAGCACTCACACCTCCACCTTCACACCTCCACTTCCACCTCTGCACCTCCCCACCGCCAAACCTCCAACCATCTATTCCCACCTCCACTCCTCCACCTCTCTGTTTCCACCTTCACCTCTCCACTTCCCCTCCTCCAACTCTCCCCCTCCACCTGTCCTCCACCTCCCCATCTCCACTTCTCCATTTCCACCTTCACCTCTCCATTTCCACCTTCACCTCTCCACCTCCACTCCTCCACCTCTCCTCCTCCACTCCTCCACATCTACCTCTACACCCCCACACCTCCACCTCTACTTCCCCACTCCTCCACCTCCACTCCTCCATCTCTCCACCTCTATAACCCCCACACCTCCACCTCTACCTCTCCATCTCCACCTTTCCACTCCTCCATCTCTCCACCTCCCCTCTCCTCTAGCTGCAGGTTTCTCTCAGCTGTTGCCCATTCACTCATGGATGAAATGAAGTATCCTGTGCTGCATGGATGGATACCTGTCGTAGTTTAACTCAGTCTGACAGGTTCTAATGCCCTGGTCAGTCAACTAAATGAGGTATTGGAGATAGTGAATGCTTCCTCTCCTTCTGCTCCCTGTGGCCTTCACCTCACTATCTACTGTCTGTGAGGAGAGCAGAGTCGACTTACAGCTGAGAACTGGACTGAGTTTGGTTTGAATGTAATTTCCGACGTAGGATGGAATTTATGCATTATTAACCCTTTAAAGGTTGAAACAACAGAAATAGTTGGGTCAGTTAACACTTCCATCTTCTTAAATCCAGCCCTTAGAAGGTGTGACGTCCTCGGCTGTCACACATTGGAAACATGTTAATTATTGAAAATAAGGTCTGCATAATTAACGCTCGGCTCTGATATTTGACTGTACAGGGTCAGTGTCTGCAAACGAAGAAGGGCTTTACAGATGGACATCTCTAAGTAACAGCTACTATAAATGTTAGTGTTCCAGTGGTCTTGTTCTTATTTTTATTGCTCTTATTATGTGAATAAATGTTAATTAATGTTGAGTCCAGCCAGTCGTCATATTCCATAACGTTGTCTTGTGCTGTTATTTTGTTCTGCAGCGTATAATTATTGCATTGTCATATTGCATTGTCCTAGATTATGCACATCTTTCTTAGGGCTTTTTTGTGGGTGTGATTAATATGAACTATTTTTACCCTCAAACTTCATAGACAACTGGAAACTCCAATTGTCCCAATACTAATACGTTAAAGAACGTAAAATGACTGTGTACAATTAAAACACTTAGTAACAGTTTCCTAAAAGGAGTGCATGTCAGTGGTTGGCTGCAGCAAGTAATAGTATTATTTTGTTCAACAGGATTGTGTTGGTATTATAGCACCAGTATTGTTGTTTTATTAGCGGTGCGGTGGCCAAGTGTTAGCACTTCTACCTTATCCGAAGAACTTTTAACTTGACCAGAGGGTTGATGCAGATCTGGACTCTCCAGTACAACACTTTAGTCAGAGCAGAAAACAGGCCTTTACCGTCCATCCTGTGTGACTGGACTTAACTCTTCTGCACCTCCTCGACTCTGTTTACAGCCAAGACAAAGCCTCGATTTTCTGCGATGAAATGTCAGATGCAGCTCAACTGCTCTACTCTGCAACTCATCACAGACACAACATGGCAGCTCCCATAACCATGCTGTTTTGAAATCTCATTTCCGCATCAGCATGAAATGACCTACCTGTCATCTGTACTTTGATTTATGGTTTGGATTTGGACAGAGGAGGAGGAGGAGGAGGAGACAAATGAAGAGGAGAGGAGGAAGAGAAGAGGAGGAGAAGGAGAGGAGTCCCCTAACCTTCCACTGTCCATTTGTATCCCAAATGTCCCCTAAAACTCCACCGTACATTTGTATCCCAACTGTCCCCTAACCCTCCCCCGTACGTTTGTATCCAAACCGTCCCCTAAACATCTACCGGACGTTTGTATCCCAGCTGTGCCCTAACCCTCCCCCGTACGTTTGTATCCCAGCCATTCCCTAACCCTCCACTGTACATTTGTATCCCAACCATCCCGTAACCCTCCCCCGTATGTTTGTATCCCAGCCGTCCCCTAACCCTCCCCTGTACATTTGTATCCCAGCCGTCCCCTAACCCTCCACTGTACGTTTGTATCCCAAGCATCCCCTAACCCTCAACCATACATTTGGATCCCAGCCGTTCCCTAACCCTCCCCCGTACATTTGTATCCCAGCCGTCCCCAACCCTCCACTGTACATTTATATCCCAGCCGTCCCCTAACCCTCCACTGTACATTTGTATCCCAGCCGTCCCCTAACCCCCCTCCATGCTGCTGCTGCTGCTTCAGCCTGGTTCGATTCATACAGTACTGAGGCTGAATGCTCTGAAAAGCTTATTGGCTGTGGTGTGAAGTCAGATGGCTATTTGTGACTTGATTGATCATGATGGATTACTTGAGGGGCGGCCTGTGGAAATTTAAGTGTTCAGAAGGGAGCTGAGAACACGGGCAACAGAGCAGATCATTGAGGCAATCGACCGAAAGCTCTGTGGTCAATTTAAATGTGTGAAGCCTAATATGGAGACACAAGTGTTTTTTTGGTGCTTCAGTGCTGGGGCCCGTACGGCTGCTCAACGGCCTTTATCCATCTACGGCCTGGGCCTCTGTTATGCATTCACTTCCGTCCCCCCTGCCCTCCCCCTCCCCCCTGTTGGACCGTGTTTAGTGCAGCTGACATGAACAATGGTACCGTCGCCTCCGTCTTGCTAGAAGGAGCACCTCGACAATTCACACTGATTGTTCTCAAATTGCCCGGCTGGGAGAATCACCTCTTCTGTTTGATGCTTTAAAGTGCCTGTGATTCCACTGGGACAAGCATCTCCGACTCTTGCAGATCCCCCCCACCCTCCGCCTCCCCCTTCCCTCTTTGATTTTTAGGGTGAAGGAGTATACTAGAATATTGGCTGTGCAGCTGCAGACAAACACAGCAGGGCAGAGCCTTCTTCATTCGGAGGCGTCATCCATCTTAAGCTGAATTCATCACACTTTGCTGAAGTCATTTTGCTGAAAGGAAAAATATTTGCTACTATGATGCTTGCTTCTGAAACGCTGTTAGGACACTTTCTCCCCCTTTTCCATCAAGCTGCATGTGCATCCTATTTGTCCTTCTTCCCCTGTAGAGCTGCGCTGTACTGGAGGATGTGTTATTTTGTTCCGTTCCAGTTACTCGACTTAGGCTCAATTACCCAATCCAGCATCTAAACAATTGTGTGAATAACCCCGTAAGAACTATGGCCACTTCAACTGTGGAAAACGGCGTTTTTATCATTTCAATGATTTTTGCTGCAGCGCTAACCCGCCCAGAGAAGTTCCTGTTATTGCTCAGACAAAATGAATTTTTAATGAGAGGTAAAACACTGAATATGGGTTTTCGGGAACACACTGTGGTACTGTAAGATGATCTGTATTTTTATTTTGCATTGGGATGGATGTAGTTCCCATCTGGTCACCGTTTCCTTTTTAAACTTGATATGTTTGGTGTAGACCTTTCACACTCATGACATTTTATCTGACGGTTAATTGTCATACAGTATTATGATTCCAATATTTCTATTCATGTTGTACCAATTGTATTGTATGACAGTGTATTAGGGTCACATAAGAAAATAAAAACACTTGATACTACAAGAATAAAGTGGTTGTTTAACAAGAATGAAGCCGTACTTTTACAAGATTATAGTCATATTTCGAAAATTTGGTAGAGTTTCCTGCTTTACAGCGAATGCAACAAGTGCAGCAGCAACAAATCAGTTCAGTTCAAGAAACGAACCTAAACAAATGCAAATGCACTTCAAAGTCCTTAGACGAATGATAATGTGTTGACGGTGGGTGGGGCTAATAGGCTCAGTATTTTGCATAAACCTCAATTGAAAATAAAACTTCGCAAAAGTTGTTTCTCAAGATTCGTTCTTGTCTGTTCTTTGGTTCTTGTGTTATTGTGAAACGTCATCAGTCCCAGCCCAAGTACTGTTACAAGTGGCAAGGACGCATAAACCAAGAACACATGGAGTACCCGGATGTTGTTCTCGTCAGCTAGCTTAAACCACGGATGCACTGGTTGGTGAAAAATATACAAAACATATAAATGACATGTAAAAACTAGTAGAGACTTATTGAAATCAAATCGAGTGACACTGTGGTGATTTGAGGGAAATACGTTAGGGAGCAGACAGGAAGGGAAGTTCACAAGTACACAGCCGCTCCACTCACAGACAGGCTTGCGTTCTAAGGAAATACGTTCTCTGACACCGTTTTTGCCAAAACCATACTTGGTGAGTTCACAAGACCATACTCTGTGTTCTTGGTGTTGAGAAACGGCTAAAATGTTCCAAGCTCTGCATTATACGATGACTAGGTATGACTTTATTCTCATTATATAACGACTTTAAATAATGACTCTTATATCTTATATGTTAAATAATGACTATTCCTGTAGTGACAAGCGTTTTTATTTTCTTATGTGACCCTAATATGCAGTTATAGTATTGTATAACGTTACCAACGTTTCTTTGTGCACAGACAGCTCATGTAACACATATGGAACATGGAACACATAGAAAAGACATTTCATTTTCCATTTGTGAAAGTACTTGTCCAGGGTGTACCCCGCCATCGCCCTTAGGTAGCTGGGATAGGCTCCATGTGACCCCCATGACCCTAGTGAGGATAAAGCAGGTATAGAAAATGAATGGATGAATGAATTTGTGAAAGTGTGCAAATGCAAATAAACAAAGAGAATCCAGATAATGACAGGTACGAGCAACAGTCAAATGAGATGGTGCTAAAAAGAGCCCAACTCAAAGCTGAAATGTTTGTGGAAACAGTGATCAAATATGATATTTTCCTACAGACAGAGGGTGTTGCAGCATTCTAACTCAAATGAACATCACTTTACAGTCCATGTGAAACAGGTTCGATGAAGTGAAACCGCTGTGCAGAGTCCATTCAGTTCATCAGACGTCAAAGTTCTGTTACCACGCCAACGCATCCTGTTGATCAATCACGTCTGAGGCTGCTTCACAAAGCTTTTAGGCGCTTCATATATTCATATATATTCATTTGATATATTCATATTTCAGTCCCACTGTTATGGTTGGAACATTATGTTTGTGTGTGTGCAGTTGAAAAGTGTATGAATGTATGTATGATTAGAGCTGTGACAGGTGTGAGAGCCAACACTGCACCTGTAATTATTGGGTCAGCCCCGGCCTGTACGTCTGTGCACTTTCACTGAAAACACTCTGCATGGATGTCTGGGAAGCTTTTCATTGGAGATACAATATGCACCGCTCACTCTTTCAGCAGTGGACCACTGCAAGTCTAACGGGTGGGGGGTATGTGTGTGTTAATTCATTGATTACTGCTGTGGGATTGAAGTCAGATGTAACGAATCGACAACATATAACAATGGTCAATGTTAGTGCTGGTAAATTTTCATTCAAGTCACATCTGCTGGAATTTGGTCCTGGGCCTGGTATCATATACAAAATAACACATTACATGATATTTTTTTCCTTTTGGCCTGGTCACAAAAAACTTTAATTGTACCAGTGCTGACAGAAGCATTCCCACCTTTAATTCAGAGTCAGTAACAGTAACTCTGTGAAAATATTCCACTGTAGTTCTGCTGCGTTTCCATCATATGACATGAAGGCCAATGAATGTAGGGATGACCATGGAGTGGTGTACACATCTGTGTGCAAAACACACACCTGAACAGACCCTGAACCAGCAGACAAACATTTCTGTTATTTGGTGTTTATTAGTGAACTATGTTTGTGGAATCTGTGTCCAATATTCAGTTTTACACCGAACAAAGCAGCTCCTCCACAGCAGCGAACACACCCAGCAGCATCACATGACCATCAACAGCCTGTGTGTTTATGACATCAGCACCAACTCATCTGTGTTTACTTTGAGTCTATAATAATAGTACTAGTAGTAGTAGTAGTAGTAGTAGTAGTAGTAGTAGTAGTAGTAGTAGTAGTAATAATAATAATAATAATAATAACAATAACAATAATGATAATAATAATTATTATTACTATTATTATTTCTTCTAAATTCGGTAAATATAAACAGCTTTTTTTTTTTTTTACAAGTGGCATAAACTCCCAGTCTGGCTGGATGTGAAGAGGCCACGACTGTAAATAAGGAACTGTGACATCAGCATTTAAAGCCATGCTCTAAAGTGGATGAGCAGTTGGACGTGTCAGTTTCCTTCCTTTTCAAAGTAACACACACTCTAACGGTCACATGTGGACGGTGGTCTATGTTCGGTGAATGTTTGGACAGTATGTTCAGAGTCGTTTGTCAGACTCAGGGGTCACTAAGGTCTTCAAACACCCTGTTTTTTTTTGTTTTGTTTTGTTGTTACAGCAGCTGCCACATACAAAGCATAAAATAATATCTACATTCAGCAGCGCATGACTTAAATGGACTGGCCCTCCTGTTTCAAACTGTGATACAAAGGTGTTTTTATATTAGGTCTATGTTTCCTGTGTTTATTTCTAAACATACACCAATAATAATTCAACAATAATGTCCATGTGTTCCAGGCTGTGTTCCAGTGTACTAAATGTTCGTTACAACTGTGTTCTGTTGAGTTTATACAGTGACTGAACAGGCATTTATTCAGTATATTAGTATGTTTTACAGGTCTGCTTTGTTAGTGTCAGGTTAGAAGGTTTGACGGTTTGAAGGAAGTCATCCTTTCCTGTGCTCAGCGCTGTCAAAAACTATGGATATATGAACATTCCCCTGGTCCAGAACAACAGGAACCAGAGGTATGGAAGCACTGACACAAAACAGACAAGAATGCAGAGGCTCTGTGTGTGTGTGTGTGTGTGTGTGTGTAGGTGTGTGTAGGTGTGTGTGTGTGTGGACCCTGACATCTTTGTGTGTGACTGTGATTAGCACGGCATCCACACACACACGTCTCTGCTCTGACCTTTGGCCGACCTCTGACCCCATTATCTCTGACAACACTCAGACATGCTGACCCTTCCTGGGCGGGGCTAATCACCTGCCACTCCTCACCTGTCACCTGGTCTCAGATTCAGGAGGCGCTCCCGTGTGAACCAGACCCAGACCTTTGAAGGACACCCCCCGCCCCCCCCTCTCCCTGTGCTGCATTGACAGAATGTGTTTATCAGGCGGTGCAGGTGAGGCTCCAGCACCAATAAACAGAGGCCAATCCATCCAGCTGCATCAGTGGAACTCAGGCTTTCAGATCCAGCTTCATTCAGCACAAAGTCTGACAGATGTGCAGGTGTTCAAACCATGGTCAGGTTAGTCAGTGCAGCTGATTGGACGGTTTCAGGTGGGCATGTCTGTGTGTTTTAGTGCAGCATTTACATTTATAAGCACTGGTAACACACTCCTGAAGGACAAAATCCCTTTAAGAAGTGTTTGTAATTCAATTACAAAGGTCAAAGGTTTAATTTTTGTCATTCCTCAGTACAAGTACAAAAGAAATGAAATACTGTAGTCTTTGGTTAAAAGCAGTGTAAAATCAGACATAAATAGGAAAGTATAGTATAGTTTGATATCATACTGTTGGCTAGGTCGGAGTGAACTAGTTATGTAGTATCACAGGGTCACAGAGCATTTTCTTGAAAAGGAACAGAGGCAGAATTTACATATAAATATATGGATACATTTTATGATGTAAACTGACAATGAGCTTCCCCTGTTTGAAAGACCAGCAGCCGCCACTGATTAGTACCATTACATCATCTTTACATTAGTACCATTACTTCATCATTATATTAGTACCTTATATTAGTACCATTACTTCATCATTATATTAGTACCTTATATTAGTACCATTACTTCATCATTACGTTAGTACCATTACTTCATCATTACATTAGTACCATTACGTCATCCTTACATTAGTACCATTACTTCATCCTTACGTTAGTACCATTACTTCATCCTTACGTTAGTACCATTACTTCATCATTACATTAGTACCATTACTTCATCATTACGTTAGTACCATTACTTCATCCTTACATTAGTACCATTACTTCATCATTACATTAGTACCATTACTTCATCATTATATTAGTACCTTATATTAGTACCATTACTTCATCATTACATTAGTACCATTACTTCATCCTTACATTAGTACCATTACTTCATCATTACAT
>JAQQZY010000023.1:41563278-41574117 GCA_030068375.1 Ostorhinchus rueppellii | reverse complement strand
GTAAATGATAAACAGACAGAATATTGTTAAAATTGCACTTATTTCTTAAGAAATTTCAGTTTGTTCATGTTATTTACATTGTTTTAAAGGATAGTTGATAGATGCAAACATTTTCAACGCATAAGTTTACTTTTTTCGCTCAAACATAGAGGAAGGTTTGAACTTGACATTATTTATATATTATGTTATTATTTCACTGGTCCAGCGCACTGCAGATCAGATTTGTCTTAATGTGGCCCCTGAACTAACATGAGTTTGACAGCCTTGGTTTAAGCCATTATTATAAATCAAATTTACCATTACTCCCTGTATGTTAAGGTAGTTCTCTGCAGAAATAACTGTAGTACTTAGACATGGAAACTGACATCACGTTCTCACCTGAATTTCTGAAGTTTTACTGTATTTTCATCTTATATCCAGCAGTTTATTTTCAATTGATTGAACTGCTTTGCACCCTTGATATTTTTCATTTTAGGTAAGACATCTCATCACTTGTTCAACTTTTTCTGAACAGCACCTGCCTAAACAGTTTTTCTTCAGCCTGCTCTTACAGCTCCATCACTCTGCAGAGTAGCTGGGCACAGTGCTAGTGGAAGAATGAGGCCAGCTACAATCAAACATTAATCAGCCACAGTTTTATAAGACAGAAGGAGCGCCAACACTCCACGGGTCCTCCTCCTTCTTGCCCTTAGCCTGCCCTACCGCTGAATGTTAATGTGACTACCATTACTCATTTATGAGCTGCCTGCGCCTGGTGGCCTACAGCCTGGTGTCCAGGTCCAGGCTCGGGTCTGGGTCTGGGCCTGGACCGGCATGGAGGGCATACTGCAGGTGGATGTCTGTGCCAGGGCGTCGAGCAGTGGCAAGGCCAGGTCTGCTTTAAAAAGCACATAGTCTGTAGAGAAAAGGGGAGAGGGTGGGCCGTGCTGCTGTCAAATCCAACTGGACTCATCATCATTCGAGCTGTGGTGGAGCGGCTGGAGTCCTGTGTTTACGGAGGTTGACAGTTGGAGTAGGTGATTACAACATCTATGCAGTCAAATTATTTTGCTATATATCCATCAATATGAATATTTATCACAGCATATAATTTGGGTATGCTGCTGGTGTGAACAGAAACACAATAGAAGCGTGCAGACAGAGGATTAATTTTAGAACAGTAGAACATTAAGAGCAGCCCGTGCACATTTTCCCATTCAGAAGGAACAAAGGCAAAACCTCCCTGCTGAGGTGCACATGGTATCTACATGCCTTTTTATACTGACATTTACAGATTCCAGAGTTCACTAGTTGCTCCTGAATGCACCAAAAAGCCTCTGTTTACATGTCTTTGACTGAGATGATCCCATGACTATTTTGGGATGAGCATTAAGTGGTGGTGGAGAAGCCAGGCTGAGGTCATTAGTCATTTGGAAAAAAGCAGCACCTGGATCTAACTCCACTTATCTGTATGGATGCATGCTAACCTGTTTGCAGGTGTAGGATGTCCAGAGGGGGAAAGGCCACCCCTCTAGCATTTGGCACAGTTGTTTGAGACACCTGGGGCACATTTCCCAAAGCAAGTTTATTGAAAACTCTGAGTCTGTTAACTCTGAAATGAGGGAAACTCTGAGTTTTACATTTCATTAAGGAAGCTAAGTCAAGCCACAGAAGGAGGGCTAACTCTAGCCTGTTTCACAGACGGAGGGAACTGAAGCTCTGGCTCAGTTACCATAGTAACAGACTCTATGAACCTAACCTGGTGTGGACCAGGTTTTACTCAATGAACCTGGAGTTTCTCTGTGTCTCTGCCCACTTTCATCCACACACAGCAGTTGATTTCCTCATTCACTCAATCAGCAGGAGAGTTTTGTCCTAATGTATTTTTGTTGTTTCTAAATCTGTCAGTAGGTTTATATTAGAAGTCCATTAGACACAGTAGGTGGACAGTGTCTTCACTAACATGTCCTTTGGACAACGATGCTGTGGTTGAAAGTGCAGCTTTTACTGCAGAGAATTCAATAGTGGTAGGAGATGGTTATCAGACCATATGTTTTCACATTTACAGACAGTTATGTTTAAGCTGTTCTGTTTCATGTCACAGTCAATCATCTACAAACACAACAGTCAGAGACACTATAGGACAGAATCCCTCGACAGATGCAGTGTCCATCATGTCCACATCTGTCAAATAAAGACACAAAACACATCATTAATTCCTCTTTATTTCATAGGAATATCAGAGCTGCTTTAGTTCATGTTCCAGTAGTTCCATAATTCCCATCATGCACCTGTGTCCATGCACCTCCTCTAACTGGTGCTCCAGTATTTCCAGTTCTAGATGTGCCTCCTAATCTGACAGTCCAAATATATCTTTGTGGGTTTTTTGGATTTCTTTCCAAGGTGGATTTAGTAAGTGTTTTTTATGGTAACTGTGAAGACATAAAGAGGACATGAACTGATCCAGTGTCACATGACTTCCGCAGAAGGAACCTGTGCTGTTACTGAACATCCATGTCACTGTGTCAGTCTGTGCAGTGGAAGTGGACAGACCCTCCTGCTGCTGACCACTGCACTGACCACTGTGGGACTGGACCCAAATGAAAGGCATTCATAGGGTTAGGGTTAATATGAGTGAATCAAAGGACTCCCTTTAAACACACACACTGACCCAGTGTTCTCCTACACCGTCTGCCTCTGTTGCACTTCTTTCTAAAAGTATGTTCAAACTCTGTTTCATTAACATGTCTATTTCTAGGGGGGTAACAAGCCCTCCACTTCCCCGTTGCCATGGTGACTTGTCCAGTCTGGGCTCCGTTGATGCTGTCTTTTTATATTTGTGATGCATGTGTTTAACTCCAGGTGAAACTTCTGTGAATTGAGTCCACTAACTTAGATCGGCTGTTCTGGAACCGAAAACTCAGAGTAGATCGACTCAGAGTTCAGGGTTCAGCTCAGAGTTTGTTGAAGCTGCTTTGACAAACATACCCCTGATCCTTTTCTACTGGGTGATCTTTCTACTCTGTGATCTTTATCCATATGGAGCAAAAAGGCTTATGTTTATCACTGCTGTCGATATAAATTCATCCAATCTCCAGGTTATTTTTCTCCCAGCTCTACTGTGAAGTGAAAAATGCAACATGGCCAATTTTTCTTCAGTATAAAGTGGGCAATATTATAAGCTATGATGTATTCAGATTTCAAGTGTTGTAATTGGACATAAATCTCACTAAATTGCCTCCATGGTGAAACTAAATAGCTGGATATGTGCAGACAGGAAGCTTTGAGGAGTTGGAGCTGAGTGGTTGTTCTTGGTATCCAGGACACAGAGCGCAGCAGGACGCATTCTTATTCTTAGTAGCGACATCAATAAACGGGTGAGCCTTCACAAGGTGAGAAGCACACTGTCTCCTGATACTGTAGGAACAGTTTCCATCTGTGTCGGCTGTGTGGCACAAATGAGTGAAGGAGGGAAGAATGCATGTGAACATGTTAGACCTCTGCGTCTGAAGAGAATCAAGTGTGAACAAAAGAGGGAGTCGAGCTTTGAATGGATTCATGCAACGTTTTTCCTCTGAACCTGCATGCACTTCCAAAGGTGTTGAAGGTGTTGATGATCCGAGATGCCACAGATGTCACACGATCCTGTTTCCCAGATGGCTTTGCAGTGCACCTCACCTTTTCCCCCATGGCACTCCCACTTCAATAGAACAGTGTGGATCCGGTCCACTGAAGCTGTCACTGTTTCCATGCATGTTTAATGCCTGTGCTGCCACAGACGGGAGTTTCCACCATATCAACATTTTTCATGGTACTTTTAGTGTGGTCAGTGTTTCGGACAAATGGCTTCCCTTAACAACATAACAGGTGTTTTTACACACTGAAGATTTGACAAATATAACCCCAGGTCTTATATGGTCTTATCTCTCTCATTTAACAGGACGTATTAATTTAATTTCATTGCACAGTTGTCACCTCGCTGTTTCACTTTTTTTTTTTTTTTTCAAGTGCAATTTTGCACACTTTTTTTTTTTTTTAACAGTTTAAGAATGTGCATTGTGTTCTGTGTCCTGATTGGCAAAGACCATTGACAATCCATCTCCTCCGGGCCGTGTCCCCTGTACAGTACAGAATGCGTTTGGCCAAATTTACATAAATGTTCTACCCTATCAGTGTGACTCTGAAGTGCTGTATGTTTGCAAGTTTTCTCCTCGACATAACCCACAATATCGACAAAACTTTCTGCACTGATAAAGACACCAGTGGTCGCATCTAAAAGGCAGAGAAAGATGCTGACCATCACACAAAAAGTTGGACTTCTGGACATGCTGAAGGAAGGTAGAAGTTACAGTGCTGTAGGTGCCATGACGGCATAAACAAATCTTCGGCTCGTTACATAAAGAAGAAGGAAAATAACATAAGGACGACACAGTAATACGTTTTAACAAGGATGCAAAAAGGGTTGGAACTGTACGCAACAAGACCATCATAAGGACGGAGTCTGAATCTTTGGTTTCATTCTATAATACTGTACTTTTTAAAAATCTATGAAGGTTTGAACTTTGAGGGTGTTTAAACAACAGAGAAATGTAAGAAAATGTTAATGCCTTCCTAAGAAAAGTGTATAAAGTGTGTAGTGAGGGCTTTTACAGTCTTAAAACGTATAATAATTGTAAAAAGTAAAATTGACTACGTCATGGATTTCGTCTATTGTGGGCTATTTTTAGAACATAAATGAGGAACCACTATAATTTATTTTTTCTTTGTCCAGTTTACTCAGTTCTGGCTCTAGTTATTGTTCCCATTATAATTATCTCCATGGTTGTTATTCTTGCTATTGGTGATATTCTCATGTGAGGGTCTTCGCCACCTCCTTTCCCCTTCACTCCTTCCCTCTCTCCTCCCCCTCTCTTCTCCTCCCCCTCTCTTCTCCTCCCCCCATCTCTTCATGTCAGGTCCGGCTTCGAAAAGTGGTTAAAAAAAAATCATAATAAAGACAGTAGAATATCAAGAGGAGCCTCATATAGTTTATGAAGTTTCCCTTACTAAAGCACATTTGTTCAGCTCCAAAAAGCAGCCAGACTGCCATTCTGCTGTTATGATGCTGGACAAGACAAGTTAAAAAGAAAAAAAAAAAAAGATTTGATAAATAATCCAATGCAAGTTTAGCCGATAACCAGTACTGTTGCACAAGCAGACGGAGCTGAGAGTTTCATGTTTATTTTAAGAAAGCCCACCCATGGAGAATGTCTTCTCCTTCATCCCGGGCCTGTTTCCCATATATTTGCAGCCTTAGGGGATTTGTCAGCATGTAGCAGAAACAGGAAGTGTGTGTCCTGTGGGTAGAAGGTCCACGCTCCTCCTGGAGTGTACACAGACCACATAGGCACATGCATACCTCTGTACTGTGGGAGTGCTAATCCCCAGGAGATGAAAGAAGACTCCCACTGCTCTGTGATCCCAGCATCCTGCTGTGGTGGTTCATTTGGTGCCTGGTGGACAGAGACAGGTCCAGCCGATAGTGTCCTTGACTGAAGCACTGTTGTGACTAAGGCCACAGCCCATGCTGATCCAGAACGTTTCCTGTTAGAAATCGAAGTCTGTTAGACGCCCCCTTCATTGAGACGCTCTCTGTGATGTGTCTGTGTCACCATGGAGAAGAGAGAGAGGGTAAAGATGCCCACATGCATACTGAAGACCCCCTGAATCACCATGTTTCCTCCTGGGAAAATGGCCATTAAAGCTAGATGAAGTCTGTCCTCTTCATTCTAGGAAACGGGGTCCTCGGCTCCACCTCCGCGGTTTAAACAGTCCATTGACTGTTTGTGCTTATGGAGTCAGTGGGTACGGTGAACATTTGTCACTGTTTATGAATAGACTATTAGTTAATGAACCTGTTTCCAGTTTGATTTACAGTGGTTATGTTCTTTTTTTCATACTTTTTATCTACATTTTTAACACACATAGGCACGGCAAGTTTATTTGTATTGCACATTGCATGTCCAGGACAATTCAAAGTGCTTTACATAAAACATAAAAGCATCACAAGAGAGGCATAAAAAGATAAAATATAAAAATTACAAAAGCAAAAACTTTTTTACAATATGTACATATTGTGTGTATATATACAACTGTATAAAACATACCATCACATACTCACCAACGTCACTATTCAACAACACAATACATATGTCCAAGCTTTGGAAGGGTATTTAGAGAGAAAAGTCCACGGGAATATTCTTTATCATGGAACGACCTGAGCCAAACCCTCTGGAACGACTCTGGGATGAACTAGAACACAAGGTCACAGAGAAATATCCAGCCTGGTCAAATATTTCAGCTGAAACAGACCTCTGAGGGTGTGCACAAAAGAGGCGTTTTGGATAAAAATGAAGTCTGACTGTCGGTTCTTTTGGACCAGTATCTGTACATT
The DNA here is from genome assembly GCA_030068375.1 of Ostorhinchus rueppellii. NCBI lineage: Eukaryota > Metazoa > Chordata > Actinopteri > Kurtiformes > Apogonidae > Ostorhinchus > Ostorhinchus rueppellii. Next base: position 41,567,705 of record JAQQZY010000023.1, on the reverse strand, counting down.
TGTATGTGGTCGATATCATTCATACCACGAAATCCCCCAGTTTGATTGTTTTATTTCCGTCAGAGCGCAAACTTTTGATTGTCATCTCAACATTTGTTTGAACATAAAGTAGCTCCTTGTTTTGGATAGTCCCTTATGGTCCAATGAAAGCAAAAATGAATTTAAAAAGTAAAAAGTTGGGTCATTTAGCAACACTAATTTGTCAAATTGTCTCTAAAATGTCCTGTCAGAGATTTGGATTACTGTGTTTTGACCCATAAACAAACGTAACACGACAGAAAAAAACCTGTAGTGAAGTAGAAATACAACGTGGCATGAATTGAAATCCTCAAATCCAGTAAAAATCTGAATACAAGAGCATTGAGGAGCATCGTTTATGTGTTTGAGCTTGTACAAGTCCAACCAACAAAATGAAGAAACTGAATGTAGATTAATTTTGGCTAATGTTTAATTTTCTGTGAGTTCAGGTCGAGAGTTGGAGTAAGGATGGGAGTAGGAGAAGCAGAAATAAGGTTACAAATCGTGCTAATTCTATGTTTTTTTTTTGTTGTTTTTTTTTTTACATGTATGTGTTTTTGTACGTAACTGAAATAAAAAATATTCACTCATTTAAAAAGAAAAAAAATCACAGCATTGTTTTTGTCTCTAAAATGGCTTTTATAGAATACAGCACTGGACGTTTTTCTTCTCCTTTGGACTTATAAAGCCAGGTGTGCTTCAGTGGAAACACCAGACCTTTGCACAGACACCTTGAGTAACTAGAATCTAGAGTTTCAAGTCCAGCCCTCCTTGTGAATAAAATCTAATAATATTCACCTGGGGCTGGTACAGCCTTGGCCTTATGAGAGTCGCCGCCGCCGCCAACCACCACTACTGTAGGTCTTTGTGGTCGTTCTCCTCAATGTCATGAATTTGAAAGAACAGATAATAAACCCCAAGGGCCCTTATTCAGCACAACAGCACTCAGTAGGGAAATTGCCAACCTTTGTCCTCTACATTTAATCACAAATACAGTCCAGATGACTATCTTCGGTTGTGATGACATCCTTAATTCTCTGCCTGACTGCTAAACTAAATTGGAACCTTCTTTTACACTCTGAAAATAATAGAATCAGCTGTAAAGAGCTACTCAAGGTGTCTGTGCAAAGGTCTGGTCCTTCCACTGAAGCACACCTGGCTTTATAAGTCCAAAGGGGAAGAAAAATGTCCAGAGCTGTATTCTGTAAAACAATGTAATGTTATTTTATTTATTTATTTTTTTAATGAATCAATATTTTTTGTTTCAGTTCTGTACAAAAAAAACACGCATACATTTAGCACAATTTGTAGCTGAAAAAGGCAGAAGCTGAAGCTGAGGCTGCTTCTCCTACTCCCATTCTTACTCCAACTCCAGACCTGAACTTACTGAAAAATTAAACATTACTCAAACTTTATTTAGATTCAGTTTCTTCAGTCACTTAGATCATTGTACTTTCATAGACCCTGAGTATTTCACAATTTCAAGATTTTTTAAAAAAAATCGACGAGCTTCACAATTTCAATTTATCCTTCAATTGATTCCATAATTTGATCCAATAACAGAAACACAGACATAATTAACATTTGTTCTGACTTTACATGTTTCAAACACAAACATCCCTGTTAAGTTATAATTTGCTTCTTTGAACTTAAAATGTTTTTGAATACATACAGGAAGACTTTTACTCTGAGCACGAAACATCATTTCCATTGTTTTGGAATATACAATATCACGACGTTTTAATATGCCAGATCCTACTAAAGATGGAAGATAACTAGCTTTATTTATTACTGAAATAGCTTTTTTTTTTGGAAGCAAAACGACTTTTCTCCTGAGAAATTAATGTTTTGTGTGTGTTCGAAATTCCTCGCAGGTTTGGGGAGTTGTTGAATCATTTATTTAAATACAAAACAGAGCATGAAAATAAGCAGTAGCTTTCCAGAAGCTCCATTGTAGAACCTGTTAATTATTAAACAGATTACATTTGAAATTTTCAAAGGTGTCACTAATTTTCCTCACTTCAAACAAAGCCCGGATGTGTATGTGCACCATCGTAGTTTCTACACAAGGGCTCACACTAGTGCAGCCGATGCAGGTATATGAGAAAAGTGTTGATGTATTCAAATTACAGTAAATGCGAATGATTGTTTCTTATGTTCTGTCAGTTTCCTTATTTGATCCTGTGAGAAAACTGCCTGTTCTGGTACCATTTATATGTTAAAAGGAAAAGTTTCAAGGTAACAAAATGCACTTTAGAAAATAAACAAAAACAAAATGTTCAGCTCTGGAACTGTAAATTCACATATTTTATTGGTTTTCACTCTAGCTTGATGCTGTGCTAAATAAAAGGTCAAGGGGAAATTGTCTTTTCATCCTTTTTGTCGACAAACATCAGTGTTTCTGTATTTGCCTCAGCTGATAGTGTACATCTCAGTGCTTCCAGAGTAGTAGGAGGCAACAGAACAGTAAGACGGCGTCAAAGTCATCCAGTGTATTTTCGTTAGTTAGTTTTATTTTGAGCACACAGAATCATCAGATAACACAGAGCCATACAACATTGTTAATTTTCTGCACTCAAAAGGAGTGGGAAGAAGTATAACTTATAGACTCCACCCCTTTTTACAAACTAATAATTAAATTAATTCTGCTTCCTTTGCTTTAACACACTTTTGTTTCTATATATATTTACAATAATACAAAAACATCTGTACAAACTGTTCACATACACTTTTTCAGTTCCTCACTAGGAATGCACCGATCTGATTCAGGGATCTGTATCAGAACCGATATTGAATAAAATTCTAGATTGGGTATCGGTGACAGTGGGCTGATCCAATGGCCCGATCCATAGGAGCATTCCGTTCTATGTATTTCTTTGCTGTGCGACGCGAGTGACGTCTGCTAAAGAGCAGCGGCCGTGCGGTTGACGCAGTCAAAATGGAGCGAGCGAAAGGATCCGCCGTCTGGAAGTTCTTTACACTACCTCAGCCATCAAACTCCACGGCTACGTGTAATATTTGTGCTGTTAATGTTCCAAGAGGCGGCAGTAAAACTTCTACCTGTAACACAACCAACCTAATTAAACATCTCCAGAGATTTCACCCAAAAGAGCACGCTGAGTTCGTCAAACTGAATAAAAAACCGGAGGCAGTATGAAGCAGCTGACTTTGATGGAGATGAAGGAAAGACAGGAAAATTTCCCACCAAATAATGTGCAGGCAAACCAAATAACGGAAAAAATACTGCACTTTATTGTAATGGATGGGCAGCCTTTGTCAGTTGTTGGGGACAAGGGATTCCGGCTGCTAATTCACCACCTAGAGCCACACTATGAAATGGAGCCGGAAACATTTGTCCGAGGCGGCTGTACCTGAACTTTACAGGAAAGTATGCAAACACTTACTGGAGGACATAAAACATGTCAAAGCGCTTAGCTTTACAACCGATATCTGGAGCTCTGAGGTTTCCCCCATGTCACTTTTGAGTTTAACAGCACACTGGCTGGGTGAGAGCTTTGTTCCAAGCAGTGCAATGTTAAATGCAGCGAACTTTCGCGGGTCACACACAAGCGAGGCAATTGCCGCTAGCCTGAAGGACATGTTTGACAAGTGGCAAATTCCATTGAGCAAAGTTCATGTGATTCTGAGGGACAATGCCAGCAACATGAGAAAGGCGATGGACAACATGGGAGTGCGTAGTGTGGACTGCGTCGCACATACAATGCAGCTGGTAATCAACGAGGGACTTCTCTCACAGCGCGCGGTGAGTGATGCCGTTGCATGTGGGAGACAGATCGTCGGGTACTTCACACATTCTCAACTCACATATTCACGGCTGCAAGAAATACAGCTCCAGATGAACATGCAACCAAAACGCCTGCAGCAGGACGTCAAAACAAGGTGGAATAGCAATTATTATATGATAGTCTGATTGAACAGAAGCTAGCATTGTCTGCTTATTCTGCTGACCATGAGGTGCCCACAGTACTCATGGCAAATTAGCGGGCTATGCTTGAGAAAACAATGACCTGTCTTGAACCGTTTGAGGAGTTTACAAGGAAGGTGAGGTCAGCCACAGCCTCCACTGCTGATGTTGTCCCATGTATCACTGTTCTCAAATGTCTCCTCTATGGAAACCGAGGCTGACTCTGGAATTAAAACAATGAAAAATACATTCTTGGCAGCTGTTGACACTTTCGCACCCTGGAAGATGAACCTCTGTTTGCACTTTCCATTCTGCTGGACCCACGATATAACGATATAAAGACAGGTGAGACTGTACGCACATTACATTAAAAATGTTTTCGTAATTTTTTTCACCCTTTATTACAAACATTATTTAACTTTCATAGAACTTACAGCTGATGAACACTAAATATTAGACACCACACACACATATCTGTGTGTGT
>JAQQZY010000023.1:41473141-41494704 GCA_030068375.1 Ostorhinchus rueppellii | reverse complement strand
TTGTTGAGCATCTTCTCCTCCACTACTTGCTGATGCTGCTGCTGCAGATGTGGAGGCTCCTCCATGTCCACGAGCAGCAAACATATCCCATATTTTGAGGCATTTCGTAGCATCTGCCTGAAGGGCTGCTTTTTTCTGGTCCCTGGCTCGTTCAGCGCCACCCTTCCTTTTCTTCCCACGAAGTTCTTTGCTGGGGTCCATATTGCTACCCGTTTTCGATCTGCCTGGCAGTTGCACTGGTGCACCATCGGAGGCTGAGATGGAGGGGTAGGCCTAATTTGCCTGCCCCTCACCTCATTGGCCCAGTCAGTCGTCAATCAATCATGAACTCACTGATTGGACAGAGTACAACTGAATGACAGGTGCATCCACCGACCTGTGTCATGGCATTGGTTAATTGCACGTTTGGATGAAAAAAAAATATATATATAATGCGTTAGACCACCGGGCATTTGCCCGGTATGCCCTATGGTCAGTACACCGGTGTCTTCATCCCACTCGCTTCACACTCGGCTGCGAACCGCCCCAGTGCACATTGAAGGTCCAGGTTCAATGACGCCAACAGGACAACATCATCCGCAAAAAGCAAAGACGAAATCCTGCGATCACTGGAAATCTATAAACTCAATTTGGTGTGAATTCAACCAATAGTTTTGCTGCTATAGTGTTTACAAACAAAGAAACAAACAAAATAAACCAAAAACAATAACCCTTTCCTCCCTTTCGGGGGGTGGGGTAACAACAAAACTGACTCCCAATTCACCCCTTACCCCTACCCCTCCCTTTTGCACGTTCACATGAAGGGGTAGTGTTGTCCCGATTCTCAATTGGACGGAGGGGAGGGGCTAAGGTGAAGGGCTGTATAGGCCTCGAACCTGAGTTTTTCCAGGACCACACTACGAAGGAAGGGGTAGGAGGAGTTTCACACAATTCTTTTCAGATCATTCTCAGAATGAAGCAAACACAGACAAAACATGCAGCAGTGATGAAAGAAACACACAAATTTAAGTTCTTTCCTTGTAAACAACTTAACTATTCGATCGACTGTTTAATGCCATTTCAATGTATTATATATCGCTTTTCTGTGGTTTATAGTTGAGACGTAAAAAGATAAACAAAGCCCATGGAACAGAGACGGTTACAGCTGCTAACAACATGGGGAATATTTATAGAAACTAAGTTTTCACATTTATTTATAGTGGCGTTGATGACTGCTGATGACATTAACAGGTCACGAAGTGTTGTCCCATTTCATAGGAGCATGTTTCTACCCCTTGCTGCTCCATTTCAAGGGGTCGTCCTAAGGGCTAAGGGGTGAATTAGGATCGGGCCCAAATTTAAATTCTTGACAATTTAAACATGTTATGCCCTTGCCTGGTTGTCACGACATTCCAATGCTCCACATTGGGTCTGGCCAAGCATATTGTGGAAAACTGTTTCTGAAAGCGTGTGGTTGACCCACCTCCCTGAAAGGCCTCAGTTTGCTACTGGTCGAAGCCAGAAAAGACGGTGTCGAAGCTTAAACCAATCACACTGCTCTTTCCTTTGACGTATGTGACGCGATGAAAACTGCTTGAGCGGGGCTAACTGGTAGATTAAACTCTTACCCAAGCCGGTTCGGAGCAAGGTGAAAATGTTTTTCCTTTCAATAAATGCCTCCAGGGCTGGTCTCTGCTCTGGCTTCAAAGAGAATTTCCGGTTGAAATCTTTCAACACCGCATCTACGGCTGTGTCAAGGCTAGCCTCTGCTCCATGCTTGCAATGAATGAAGCCTTCTGTTTACAATCCTGGGGTTCCGGCCGCAGTTCCTCGACGTCACTGCCCTGAACACGCCTCTACCCAGAGCCGTTGAAGATGCTCAGTGTTGATTGGCTCCTGGAAATGAGGGTGGGGTTCCTGGTTTTTTTTGGGATACTGATACCTGTAGATAGCATGCTTGGCCAGACTAGTAGTCACACCGCCCTAGGTGTGATGTCACTAGGATGGGTGTTCCCAGGCTAGTTCTGCCCTGGATGTGTTTCAATGGACATTCCCATAATGAAACATCCAGTATGACCTCAGTGGACCATAGGATATTCAGAAGAGTTCAAGGACTCAGGAATTATTCTTAATGCAATATATCACAAATGTATGGGGTGTTAAAAACCTCTTTTCCACTACTGTATAATGTTAAGTTGTTGGTTGACTTTTCCTCTCTACTGCAATGTTTAAAGATGGTTACTCATGTTATTGTGCCTGTAAATGTCTGTGTTGTGATGGGAGCTGGATCTCCATTGTAGTTCTGTACTTGTGCTTCTGCTCTTCTACAGGGGTTCAAGAGGTTATAACACTAATGAACATTATCTTAGAATATGACTCACCTCAGGTCAATAAATGACTCAGGTCAACACAAACTATTATAAACTTCACACTTTTTCTTAGAGAAGTAATGAAGTAATTATAATACTTTCATTATTTACTTCCATTTTTAATGGGTAACGAGCAAGCTGTAACCTTCTGTATGTTTCAAAACTTATTTCACCTTAAGTCTGCCCGTCTGTACACAAGAAAGTTGCAGCAAAGTCACAGTTTCAGGAGTTTTTTTGTTTTTGTTTTTTTTCTGACACAAACTTTCAGATTATAATTTATAATAAGCATAAGGAGGAAGGGCCCCAAATGCAGGACACTCAGACAGCAGCAGTTCAGCAAATTAATTAAAAATGAGGAGGGTTTGCAAAAGGGCATGCAGACGGGTAAAGGCTGGGTCCGAGGACAGTCAGAGGTCGGAACCAGACAAACACAGAAAGATAACTCTGAAATGGCAGGCGGAGAGGAGATTCATGAAGCAGGCATAGTCCAAAAACATGAAGGAACACAGTGAAATGTAAAAGACGGAATGCACAATCTGGTGGTGGACCTGCGGATGGGGACAGGAATAGAAGCCCTCAGCTGTACTGCTAGATAGAGTTGGATTGACATTGCAACATAGATCTGAACAAGTGCTTCCAGGCACAACAAACCCCGCCCATCGCATGTATTGGAGCTTGTTTTGGCATCGATCCAGTTGATGTCGTCATGTCTATGTGTGTGGTGTGCTGATGTCAGCTTATCAAGTGCCTCTGCGAAGTTTGATGTAAATTGAAACAAAAAAATTTGCCCATTATTAGTAAATAGGAGAAAATCTATTCTGGGTCACTGGTAATCTATAAACCCAATTTGGTATGAATTCAACCAATAGTTTTGCTGCTAGAATGTAAACAAATTAATTGAGCCAAAAACAATTGCCCTCGCCTCCGCTTTGGGGGGGGGGTATTATTTGCACGATGACATCTTGGCTCATCGGGATGGTGTAGAGAAGTTGCAAGTGGCTTATTCAGCCCCAGAGGTGCTAATGGGAAGGCAGAGGGGCTCCATTCTGCCCCAATGAGCCGTTTAACCGACACAATGACTTTGAAACTGTTTAAGATAAAAAGGCTGCACAGTTCTCCTTGAAGTGGGTACTATTATAATAAAATGTAAATAATGACAACTACAAACTTTTACTTTTGTTTTAGTGTAAAAAGTAAAAGTCCCTAAAAAGGTTTGCATTTACAAACTATCCATTCACACAAAATGGGGATTAAGTCATTATCCACATCTTTAAGGAAACTTTGTTGATCAGTCCAACAAAGTCCATAGTGTCTATGTTCTTATAGTTTATTTAGATTCCTTCTATATCAGACTCATAACCTGTCAACACATACCTGACATGTTTCGGCAGAAAACTTCTATCTTCATCAGAGGCATCACAAGGTCATGTGTGACATGTTTAAGATGACTGATATTTGAAACTTCGACAATTCCTGGTACATCCAAAGGACAAAATCAATCAATAAATGTGATGTCATCTATGCAATACCATGTCACTTCTGCGATAAAACCTACATTGGAGAAACAGGACACTCATTCAACACACGCAAACTGGAACATCAAAAAGAGTGTGAAAAGCAACGCAAAAAGACAAACACGAGCAGCAAAAGAAGAGCCATTAAAAGAAAACTTGAAACCTGCAATAACAGACCACTGCGAATGGGAAAACCACATCATGAACTGGGAAAAGGCCAAAGTCATCCACACTGAAAACAACAGACACAGACATCTGATTATGGAGGCAGTAGAGGTCAGGAAACGAGCCCACACAGTCATGAACCGGGATGAGGGGGCTTTCCTACTTTCACACACCTGGAGCGACATCCACCAGCAGCAGGCTGACACAGAGGGGCGGAGTCAAGTTGTCAAATTTGACAGGTCAACTCTGCCCCAGTGAGATTCAGTCAGCCAAAACATGTCAGGTCTGTTTGACAGATTATGTGTCTGATACAGAAGAAAACTCAATAAACTAAACTTTGTTGATGTAAAGACTTTCATAATGTCATTTTAAATTTTTACTGTTATTATGTCTCTGGTCCCGCCCACGTAAGATCACATTAGGTTGTATATCCCCCCTGATTTAACATGAGTTTGACACCCCTGCTCTATACCATTTTAGCCATGTAAGTCTACTCTTCTGGTCAGAAATCACTCAGATTTTACACCAACAGCCATATGAAGATGCATTTTTAAATACCAAGTAAACAGGTGAGATGCATGCTAAGCTGTGGGAGCATCGCTGTCTGTATCTACACACCCAGATATCAAAGGCTGTCTGGGGCATTACAGCACAACTTCACATCTAGTGTTGTGTGAAAGCCATCAAAGAGGGAGACCTACAGGGAACCATCCTTATCATTGTCACAGATGTTATGTAGCAAAGGATCAGATCAAAACGGTCAGCAAGGATCACTTTAAAATAGCTTTATTTGTCCCTTCCTGCCACAGGGGTCCCAATCAGGCTTGAAATTAACCTGTGACTAATAGAATTAATTTGTGCAGGTAATCACACGTAACAAAACAGAACTTAACACAAGAGCTATCAGATCTCATTCTGTTTCTGTTGTTGCCATTAATGAGAAATAAATGGAATTCAGCTAGGAGGATTATCTGGGGGAAAACTGATAAACCTGTTAAATATGTGCAAATGCCTTCTTTTGGTGGTTCTTTGTATTTGATAACATTAAAAAAAATCACCTTGTGGTTCAAGCGCTATGACTTGAGACTAACACACTGCCTTTTCAAATGGGTGAATGTAATCTTCAGGAGGAAGATAGTACTTTCATTGTATTAAGTGGCTTCAGATAAAGATTTGTCGACAGGGTGCGACTTCTTCAGAAAGCCCTTGTGTTCAGCGTCTGCAGTGAACTCTGAACATCTGCCATGTGATGTTCTGTCCCTCTTTTTCCCCTCCCCTATGACTCTGACAGCAAGTTGTTCACTTTTATGGACCATCTTTCCTGAAAAGCCTCCTGAAATGAGAGTGCAAGATCAAAACCGGCGGCTAAGTGTCTTGTCTCACAGTCGATTTGCCCTCCCAAAGGGGACGGGTGGTAACAGCTCCCTCTTTCTCCTCTTCTTCTCACTAAAGAGTTTTGCTAAAAGTTGCAGGGAGATTGCAGGGAGAGTTTTTCTCTCACCGTCTTTGCCTGGGGGGGTAATTAAAGATGGGCTCAGGAAGGGAAAGATGGAATGAAGGAGGCGAAGGAGCGCAGTGGTGTTTTAATCAGTGGAATTGGACCAAAGTGTGTGAGCATCACATCAGAGTGTTTCTCACTGCACCACTTAATGCTTGTCCATGTATGTTATATTACCAATCCACAGGATGCATCAGGGCCACATTAACAGTGGTTTCATCCACTCACTGCAAAGGGATTTTCCTGTGTCACTTTGTGTTTTTAACCTCCAGTTTGTTCCTACAGGCAAGCCATGTGGAGCAAAAAATAATTTGTTCTGCTGGTGTCATTACAACTGTGAGTTGTACAGAGCGCCTGCAGTGTTTAGCCTTGGTCCCTCTAGTACCTGTAGCTCAGTAGGTATTTCTCATGCACTAAACTATAATTTAGACCAAAGAGCCCAAGACAATTCAAGGCAGAAGGCAGTGAGGAGTGGAGGCAGAACTTTGACTTTTTGCAGGTTTGCAAATTGGCTGGAGGTTTCAGAGGTAGTATTGTGAAAAGTAAATGTCATCAGTTTCATTTCTGGTAAGTCAAGACTTGGTTTGACACCCATGAGCCCAGAATCTTTAGAATGTTTTATATATGCCACATTTCCACTATGTGGAACCAGCTCAGCTCGGTTCAACTCGGTATTCCGATACAAAGCATTATTTCCGTGTCGTCTGCTCAAAGTTAATAAAAACTTGCTTGTTGCATGTTGTCTCGTGTGAATTTTTACGTTGGCCACCAAAGACTGATTCTCTTCGACTGACCATGGTGTAGTTTTGGGCTTTCATCATGTGGATTAATGTACCACTATATTTACTGTCAACTTCTGCATTTATTTTTTTGTAAAACAGTGGGTCACAGAGAAAACTGTCTGACCAATCCATGGTCTGCAGTGTTTACGCGTCATGGTTTAATATCACTTGGAATCTTGATGGAGGTGAGATCAAAAAACTAGTACTGGGTACCAGATTCCAGGTTTTTTTTTTCTGTAATGGAAATGCAAAAAGGCCGAGCTGAGTCGAGTCGATACCACGTAGTGAAAACGCAGCATTAGACTCATAGACTGCATATAGAGGTAAATGGAGCAGCATCACTCACTTCTACCATTGAAAAGTGAAGCAAGCCTCATAGATATGGAAGCACTATTTAGTGTCTACGTGATGTTCCTCCCCTCTGATCAAGTCTTGACAGTGATTGGTCGTTGCAGCTGTAAATTAAGCATTTCACATCAAATAACATCTTGAAAACAAACTTGTCTGAAAGATGACAACTTGAACACAAATCAGCCTGATGAAATCTAAATCCTCTTTATACTTGTAACTGTATTACATCCACCATCCGTCCAGCTGGCATCATTCTGTAAAAACTACTAGGATTTCTACCAGATTTTCATCATACAGTCCTCTAAACTCCTCTCTTTTAACACTAGAGAGCCCCAGGCAAACTTCTCATAGAGAGTGGCAGTTACTGGACACACTCACCAGTGGAAGAACAGGAGCAAAAAGGAGGAAAACAAAGGGCATAATTTGTGGTTTAAAAATACTGTGGTCCAAGAAGAGTTGATTATTAGCCTGGGTGGATCTTTGCAGTCTGTCAGCAGTCTTCTAGTTGGACGTGTACTTTGAACCAAGTCCCACTGACTAACATAAGATGTTTACTGTATTACCTTCAAATGTGGGCTGTAGAAAGTCTATGGTAGAGATTAAACAGAGCTTTACTACAACTGGAGTCACAATACCCACCCTGTCTCTTTCGACAGATGAGGCTTGTTTGCTTTGCCTTAGTCTAAAAATGAACCAAAAATACGATGGTGAGCAGAGTCTCACCTACAGGGGTGTGATTCTTATGGATAAATCCAGAAATCCAGCTTTTCCGACAATAAAAACAAGGCTCGGGGTAGTGGGGTATGGACAGGGGGCATGACACATCAATGAGCGAGAGGTAAGCTGATGTCTTTCTAATCTGTTCAGTTAAATTTTAATTCAATGAACAAAAGCAATGAGAATATGTTACAATAAAAGGGTCTAAAAAGGCTCTATGATATCCCCCCATGCCACAGATGGGACAGGAGGAATACTGCAAAGTAATGCCAAAGTGTCTCCAAGAGGTGCTTGTGGGTTTAAGGTTTGGATGCTGCCACTTTTTGACTTCACTTCAGAGTGGATGGGACTGAGCGCTATGAATAGTGTCCTTGGAGAGTAGAAGACTCCATTAGAGGCTCTTGTACGACCACTGTGTGTCCCCTCGAAGATTCACTGGGTTTCACCCCTTTCTCTGTACCTCTCTTACCTCTCAACCTCTACTTGTCCTTCTTGCTCTCTATCCATTCCCACTGTTTCCTCCTTGCGAGCAGCCTCTATCTCCCCTCCACTGATGAGAGTTATTATCCTCTTGTATCATCCATGCCCTGCCCTCTCACTCCATGCCTTCCCCTTGTACTTTGGCTTTTAATGGTCTTCATAAGCCCTCTCACCTCCACTCTCTTCTCTGCTTTCTTTTCCCGCTCTCCACTTTCCTCCTCTGTGTCCTATCTTTGCATCCGTATGCATCAGCCTCCGTCACACCGCTCTCTCCATCCCTATCTGCTTATCTTTATCCTTTTTTTTCCCCCAGTCTTAACTCTAATTGGAAGGCAGATGTTGACTCTGACTGGCTAATGTTTAGGCACCAGATAAACCTCGTCAGTGAGCTCCGATCACGTGAGCAAAATGGCCAACAATATGCATCCGTGCCACCAGTTAAATTTTCAGCTCCAGCGATTTTGGTGGAAAAGCAATTAGGATTTGGAATTAGTGTTCAAATTAAAGAGGAATTAAACGGGCTCAGAGATTAACCCTTTCAGGCATGAGCGTCTCTCCTTGGCTCTGGTAGTCGACCATCATCATATCACTGAATCCTCCTCATTGAAATGGAAGGTGGAAGCGCTGGCACGGGATTCAACATCACGTCCTTTTCCTCCCTGTGGGACAGGAAAGGTTGATTATATATTGACGGTGTCCTCTAAGGAATTGCAATAATTGTTTTTCTTCTTCCTGCCATTCCTTGGACTCTCCTCTTTTCACTGTTGGACAAAGTGACAAATTCTGCTTTGAGACTTAATGAAGTTTGAAATAGAATTCTAGGCTACAATTATCCTGTCCATGCAGGCTGTCACAGGAATGATGGTGCCATCTAGACCCAATTATAGGAATAGAGACACCTGTAACTGCTCAGACCCACAGGGAACCTCTGAATCTGCCTCCAGTCCAACAGCACTCCTGCTCTGGTTGACATTTACAGCCATGGTTTGGACGGTAGTGAAGCAAAATATGGCTTTTTGACTTCTCCAGTTTTCTTAAACATACATGACGTTTTTTTGTTTTGTTTTGTTTTTTCTTTCTGATTTATGTTGATGGGCTTTGATGTGATAATTGAACACTGCTGGTTCAGTGCCTGCTCAGCATGACACCACCACCCACCGTCATGCCCGCTCAAACAAACAGGTAGCTGAAGCACCATCCAAGCCTAGTGCCACCAAAGCAATGGTGTAGAGAAACGAAATGGATAAATACTCCAGAGCTTATCCCAATTATAGTCTTAGTTGAATGAATGAATGAATGAATGAATGAGTTTATTTTTTGGAATTGTACATCAATCAAAAACCAATACAACAATCGTGACAAACATACAAATAATTTTTTTTAAAAAAGGAATTGCCTATCCTTTGCACCATATAAACTGCTTACAGCAAATTAAATGTGTACATCATCAAGTATTTGCACCATGACATAAAAAACATATCTACCATTCCGTTTCCATATTCCTAAATATTTTTAAAATGGAAGCTTTTTTTTCCTCTTTTTTTTTGTACTTTGCCAAAGGAGTGAACAAATGAAATGCATCATCGTGTCCATTTCATAATTTCACACCCACAACCCCAGTCCATCTAAACTTCTACATTTTAGTTTTAGTTGATTTGGAAAAGAAATTATACAGCAGAAACTTCAAACATATCAAAGACTTACACTGTTGTATCTGGCTTTAACCCTTTCATGCATGAATTATGATGACCTTAGTTGAGATTTTTATCCTGAGTGTTTTTATTCCTCTTTAGGCATTGAGTTGTTGTTTTTTTTTTTTTAATGAATAATTTTTTCAAGGAGTTATAAAAATGTCCACTCAGCTGGACACTGAGTTTAATTTTGAAGGAAACATGTATTTAAAACCATCATTAGAAAGTGACAAAATTATGAAATGAAACCAGTTTTCATGCAGCTAATCTTACGACGTATTAGGGCCACATAAGAAAATGAAAACACTTGTCACTATGAGATTAAAGTTGTTATTTACAGAGAATAAAGTCGTAGTTTGAAAAAAAAAAATCATTATTTAATGAGAATAAAGTCGTACTTTTAAAAGATTGCAGTCTTTACAGCTTTACAGCCAATGCAACAAGCAAAGCAGCAACAAATCAGTTCAGTTCTTACGATGAAACAAACCTAAATATGTACAAAGGCGTTTCAAAGTCCTTCGACTAATGATAGGGTTGATGGTGGGCGGGGCTAATAGGCTTAGTATTTAGCTGTGCATAAACCTCAAATTAAAGTAGAACTTCACAAAATGTTCCAAGTTCTTCATTTATGCGATAAGTGGGTATGACATTATTCTCATTATATAATGACTTTTTTCTCATTAAATAAAGAGGGTTTTTTTTAAACTACAAGTTTTCATTAAATAATGACTTTATTCTTGTCGTGACAAGCATTTTTATTTTCTTATGTGGCCGAATACGCAGTCGTATAATCTGGTGTTTTCTCACATTTGAACATACTCTAATACTAGTTATTACTCAATTCATTGAGATTATATGAGGGGAAAAAAACAAACAAACTTGTCATTTAAGAAAACTTAATTACAGTCTTATAAGAATTAGTTACTGATTTGCACTCAAACATGTTAGTGTACATCAGGTTTATCAAGAACAGCACAGTTATAGTAATGGTGTGAACTGAAACTCAATATACAAGAGAACATCTGTAGAATAGCTGTTCACTGTGCATGAAAGGGTTAAAGTGGTTTTGATCTTGTTTTTGAGAATAATATACAATGCCACAGTGAAATATGTAAGACATCTGGGTTTTTTCTTGTGCAGTGTCTTGCCCTTGTACTGACACCAAACTTCTGCAGTGAATCAATTTCCTCTGCAGCAGCAACACTGTTCAATGCTGTTTTATATTTATAGCTAAAGTCAACATAAAGTCCAACAAACCTGACAGAAGCAGACACACAGACTGCACATGCATTTTACATGTTAAGTGTTTGTCTTACATGTTACTCAAGTTTAAAGTCCTGTTTGTCGGTCAGACTCACTAACAGCACCTTATCCACATGTAGGAGGTAATTCACTAAATTATTCCAAATACTGGTCAATATCACCATGTTTATTTCCAAATTATAAAATAAAATGGGAATATTTCACCACGCAGGCTTCAAACCTTATCCATTTTTGGAGAATAATTTCCACCATTAACCTTTTCATGCATGAATCATGAAAGTCTTAATCAAGATTTATTTTTTGTTCCTGAGTGTTTTTATTCCTCTTTAGGTATTAAAAAACAAAACAAAAAAAACAATGAGATTGAACTTTATTATTATTATTATTATTATTATTATTATTATTATTATTATTATTATTATTATTATTAATGTCCTATGTTTCATGGGGTTGCAAAAATGTCCATTCAGTTGGACAACATGCATTTAATTTTTGAAGCAAAGGAACATACATTTAGGCAAAGCAAGTTTATTTGTATAGCATATTTCATGTACAGGAAAATTCAAAGTACTTTACATAAAACATAAAAGCATCACAAGAGAGGCATAAAAAGATAGTTAAAATATAAAAAGACATAAAGACATCTCGGATAAGCGGATGGATGGATGGATGGATGGATGGATGGATGGATGGATGGATGGATGGATGGATGGATGGATAAAGAACAAAAGTTTAACTGATTTAATAATTTACTAATATAATGTTTGAAATTTATGAAATAAAAACATATTTAATGCTGCTAGTCTGATGTTTTCTCACGTTTTAACACATACTAAGACTATTCATTACTCACTTCATGGAGATAGTATGCAAAAAAAAGAAAACTTAAAAAAAAACTATAAATTACAGTCTAATAGCAATATCAAGCAATTGATTTGCACTCATGCATGTCAGTGCAGATCAGGTTTATCAGGAACAGTAAAGTGACAGTAAAGTGATATGAATGTCTGTGTATGGGATATTGCATCAGTGTCCATTGTGTTGGCTGATATGGAACTAAAACAACAAAACCCATGAATATACAATAGAACATCTGTAGAAGAACTGTCCACTGTAGTGACTAGTATGCATGAAAGGGTTAAGGTTAAATTTGTTAAAACATGCATCTTTTATTTAAACTAATTGCATAATATGAATAATGTATTATCAACAAATTTTTACTTACATCAAGTCCACATTATGTCCAGAAACTTCATCTATCATCATAGCTACCAAATCCAGAGTCTGACTAATCTCAGTCCGGTTAATCTCCAGAATTATCATGACTTGATTAACACAACGCAGGAACACTGACACAAAACATGAATATTTTTGTGAATACTGAAACGGCTCCTATACCAGTGTTGGCCTTTATAACAACCTGAAACATGCATGTCAGATCCTGGCTTCTATTAAACTAGCTTTAACAGTTTGTTTACAGTGTTGTAGGTTTTGCAGTGAAACCTTCTACTAGAGCTTATGGCTGACTCATGTTGCAAAAAAGGTGTGTCCTCCACAACAGTTTGTTTTCTCAGTTTATTGCACAAATGCAGAAAAAAAAGGAAAATACACAAAAAATCCACTGACTACATTTTTGTCCAAGCACCACCCTAAATAAACACACTTATCCACAGTCTGAACACATTCCGAACACGGTCAGAAAAAACGTGCGTTCCTCTCGGCTCCAAAAATGCTGTACCAGAACCTGCTCACCAGAACCTGTCAAAGCCAGACTCTCCCATCTTTATACCCAGCAACTTCTTAATACATTGACATGAAACAGCCAGGCTATAAAATCCCAAATCAACAACAGAACTGAAATGTTCATCAACCACACAAACCATACATACGACTTCTACAAGTGTGTGACTCCTTCATCGTTCGGGTTTCTTAATGACACTCATGAAGTCTGTCTACCACATGGATCCAAGTCCAAATGGCACCAGTTTTATGGTGATAATCACAGACCTTTTCCTGTTACTGAGTGTCTGGGAATCTTACTTGGGGTTAATTAATGATTACAGAGGGAATAATGGAACAACAGCACATTATAGCCACCGTTACCTACAGATTATTACCTCTGTGGATGTTTTATATGCTGAAGGGAAGCAACAGGTCATCTAATTTCACTGTGGCTCAGGGTGTTCACTGACTGCCAAGGTGGGGGTTTTATCCCCAACGTCAGAGGTTTATTTACCATTTAGCTGGTCTTAATACAGGGTGGTGCCATTTATTTTCAGGTGTTCTTTTCTTTTTCACTTTCACTTCTTTTTCAAGAAGTCGGATGTGGTGTAGTTGTCTCCCTGCACCAGCAGATAATTGAATGAATGAATGAATGAATGAATGAATGAATGAATGAATGAATTTATTTCTGGTTTGTACATCAATCAGTACACTTAACATAATAACCATAACAAACATAAAACCAAACAAAGGAATATTCTAGAAGCAAAAGCTTATCTTTTTGCCTACCCTTTGCACCCAATCCACTGTTTACATCAAACTAAATGTGTACGGCATTGAGCATTTACACCATAACATAAAAAAAACAACAAAAACATATTTACCATCTTGTTTCAATATCCCTAAATAATTTTAAAATAAGGCTTTGTTCCCTTTTTTCCCCTTTTACTTCTCTTGTTTTTGTCTTTTTCCCCCTTTTTTTCCCTTCTTTTCCTTTTCCTCTTATTTTTTTTTTCCTTTTTTTCTCTCCTCTTTTTAACTTTGCCAAAGGAGTGACCAACTTACTGTAAATGCATCATCAGGTCCATTTCCTAATTTCAATTGTTTCTAGTCTGTATCTTCTCAGATCAATTGTTTCTCATGTTTAGTTCATTTTCACATTGCAGCACATTCTGTGTCTTTCTCCCTTCACCCTTTTATATTATTCTCTACTTAGCGTCTTCTCGTTCAAGCATGTTAGTGCTCCATCCTTCTCTTCCCTCCGCTGTCCCTCTTCCTGCCAGCTGACGGTCTTTTTCTTTCAGCAGCAGCCTGTAAATGGCTGCCTGATGGAAAGTGACATTTTCACAGAACCCTGCGAGAGAGGCGAGGTGATCCCTCCTCTTTCCAGCACAAAGTGCTCCTAATTGCCTGGACGCATTTGTGAGCCCAGCTGACAAACTCGTGTAAATCAATAATTCTGCTGGGGGTATATGAGGGGAGATGGGGACTCACAGCCTGATACGTGCCATGAAGTCCAACACATATCCATGCGCTGCACACATATGATGGCACACATGAATGCAATCTTTCATGTCACGTACTTACACACACTCCCTTTTCCTCTCCACCTCTGTGCTGCCTGGCTTAAATGGCAGTGTTTATCTGTGATTCTAAGACAAATAGGGAGAGAGCATGGGAGCATTAAGGGCAGCCACAGTGCCGCTGAAGGCTGAAATAATGGATGGTGGAAATGGCAGAAGACTCTGTGCCGCTCATTACTAAATGGACTGCAGCGCGGAAAACTTTGCTCCACTAGCTGCTGTATACAAAGGACAAAACAGCACAGCTTTAAATCAGGCCGTATTGAATGGATTTTGTCTGTGGTTTTGTACTCTCTGTAATAGCTCCCACTCTTAAACTTGGTAACCAGCAAACAGAGAATGTCACAGCAATTTGCAAAGTCTGATTGATTTGTTTTTGTGTATAAATGGGCTTGTTCTGAGTTTTTTCCTTCTAAATCCCACTCTGTCTCTTTGATATTTTCTACAAATTCATTAACAGTAATGTGCTTAGAAGAAATCTTCCTTAGGCTTAAATGATTTCTAAAACGTGTGAAGTGTAGAGGACTTTGAAAGTACATGTCTTAATGGATGTTTACCATCTTGTTTTTCAGTTGTCGTTTTTGTCTAAACATGACCTCTTCTACTGCAGCGTTTGCTAATGTGTCCTTTAGTTTTCGCATTCTTCAACTTTGTTCCCTTTTTAACTTGGTCTCCACAGGCTCATCCGTGATGCAGGTGACAGCCAGTGACTCGGACGACTCCACCACAGCGAACGGCATGGTGCGGTACCGTATCCTCTCACAGACTCCTCACAGCCCCATCCCAAACATGTTCACCATCAACAGTGAGACGGGTGACATAGTGACAGTGGCAGCTGGTTTGGACAGAGAGGTGAGTGTCAGCTTCACAAGTTCCCGTTAACAGCATGGTTTGATCCTCCGGTGCTGTGTGTGTTTTCACACTTCCTCCACATGGGCATTTCTCCATTGGTGGATTTGGGAGATTCTCACCAGTTTATGTCAGTTTATGTCTGCATGTTTAGATCAGATGAGCTTTTCCTTTAGAGCACAACAGTATTTGGGGGTTGAAAATGCAAAAAACTTAAACCACCTTCCAGACTGGAAATCTTAAAAACACTCCACTGACTGAAAGAATGTGGTGGCGAATACAAGCGGCTGAAATGTGTTTCCTGTGCAGGGTGGGTGGGCTCAGCCTTAGAGTTAGGGGGAGGAGCTTGGGCATCCGGGAGGGACTCAAGCTGAATCACAATGCACCTCTTACCCCTACCCGTCCGTTTTGCGCGTTCATGTGAAGGGTTAGTGTTGTCCCGATTCTCAATTAGACAGAGGGGAGGGGCTAAGTATAGTCTTCGAAATGAAGATTTTCCAAGACCACACTATGAAGGAAGGGGTAGGAGGAGTTTCACATAATTCTGTTCAAATCCTTGGCGAGACGGATGTAAACACAGACAAAACGTGCAGCAGTGATGAAAGAAACACAAATGTAAGGACTTTCTTCGTAAGCAACTTAATCATTGGATCGACTGTCAAATGCCATTTCAATGTGTTATAGATTACATTTCTGTGGTTTATAGTTGATAGACATAAACAGATGACACTGTGTTTTATAATTATGTGCAGTGTCAGCTGATAGTTTACATTATAGCTTGGTTAGCTTAGATCTGTTAGCTTAGCTCTACTCTTAGAAAACAGCCACAGTAAAACTATAAATGTTGTCAATAGCTTTGCTGAAGATCTGTTTGGAATTGTCTGAACCGTCACAGTTTAGTCTGAACCATGGATCAACAAGCTGCAGCTTAGCAAAGATAAGAACATCCCATAATAACTTTATACTTATATAAGGCTCAATGTCAAACTCATGCACTTGTTATGACAACATTTCATAAAATACATAATAATCAGATGACTCGTTAAATCATGACATTGTATATCCCAGCTAAAGGTCGACCCTGCTCTTCTTTACACTGTCAAATAAGTAAGTTCAGTTTCAGCAAAAAATACACTTAATATAATTGATTCAATTTCTGTTGAAGTCTTAGTTTATATTCTACGAGTCTGGACAGACATGGATGTAAACTGCATATTTTAAACTCCTGGTTGATCCTTTTTAACTCCAGTCTGACTGATCAAGGACACTTTTAGCAGCACGTGCCATTTCAAAAACGTCAAAGGAAACTAAATCATTATGGTTTTGTCTGGATTTTTCTTTTTTTTTTCCTGTGCTTTTTTATTTTCACCTCCCTTTACAAATATCATGATTAATGACGCTATAAAGAAAGAAAACAATAAGAAAAGAATGTAAATAAAAAAAGCTAATAATAAACTGGAACATTTGGTGAAGACAGATAAGAGCTATGCGATGTGCTTGTCAGTGTGTGGCGGTGACGGACAGATATAATGACCGGCGCCTCTCTACTGACACCATCGAGGGAGTCTTCTGTTCATTGTCTTCTTTTGTCTCATCTACTGCTGCTTGTGTGTGTCTGTTGTGGACTATGGCCTCCTTTTACAAACCCACACAACACACACAGGCCCTGGACCATCTTCTATCTCATTCTTCTAATGAGATAGGGCACGCAGGGTCGACTTTTGTTTACCCCAAGCTGCACCAGGTGAATGTGGGCAGTAGTGCTCATTCTCACAAACCATGTTATCGCTCCGTGGTGAAAGAAAAAAAAAGGTGACAAACCACAGAAACATTCAAATTCATATGCCGTCATTATGAGAATAATCTCATCCTCGTAACTTAGTCGGCTGATTTTATTGCATTACATAAAACATAAAAGCACAGTTGAGTGTGTCTCATAATGTTTATATTCCGAGATGTCCCGCTGGTCCTTTTCGGCACTAAAGCTGGCCAGGCAACACTTTGGAAATTAAAGGAGGATTTTACCAACAGTAAGGCAAGCATATTTAGAGAATAATTACGGTTAAAATCTCAAGAACAAAACCAGGTTTTGATAACAGAAGAATGCAATACATCAGTGCTGGTTTCATATCCAAATGTTCTACAGATTTGGCTTGGCATGATAGCATGATCCATTTGTGGGTCTCTATAAATGAGTGCGGTGAACGTGGGCCAGCTCTGTGTCCCTGTTTCCAGCTTGGCCCAGGCGGCAGCAGTAGCAGCTGATGTGAGTGAGGGAAAGCTCATTAATCTGGACACATGGAGCCAGGCTCAGTCCCACCTGCCTCTGATCCTCCCACTAAAACTGGGACACACCTGGGAGTTCACCCACCTGCTGTCAAGGTCATCATCACAAACACACTCGCACATGGACGCACACGCACTCATGCAGATAGGTTTGTTGTTTGTACACAGCCGAGTGTGCGTTCGCAGACAGTTAGCAGCAGCGTATACACTAAAGAAGATCACAGCTGCAAACTCAAGAACATGAATATGCCCAGTGGGATACGAACATGTATTTACCAAAAAAACCTAGTTACATGTCTTTATTTATTTCGGTTTTATTTAACTTCACACTTCTACTCCACTGCACCACAATATTTTATGCCACTACATGTGTCTGAGGGCTTCACCTACTTTTCTGTTTACCTTTTTCCCCTCCCTTACTATTCCAAGGAAAACAACATATTTCCAAACGTGATAATTGTGTGTTTGTGATAAACTGAAAGCTTAAGTGTTCTTCTGCAGGGTGAGAAGATTCTCCTCCTTCTTAAGCTAAACTAACTCTTTTAAATCTTCTTGGGTTAGCTGGAAAATGCATTGTCAGAAAGCTGAAAATAGGCCTGTTTTTCTGAGCTCAGGAATAGTTCCCATTCTTTGCGTTGCTCTCAGAGGATGGTCGCTCTTCAAACAAGTCTGGGCTTGTAAAAAAAATTCCATAATAACTGTATCTCTTAGTTTTAGTGCAAATAAGTAAAGTTGCAGTATGAATATGTTTACATGAACAAAAAATGTGCATAACGCCAACATCTATGAACAACCAGAAATTTGCGAAGAAAAATAAGTGCAATTTTAACAATATTATGCCTCAAGTCATTTACATATGAGCTTTACAATTTACAGAGGACAGTGGATTTACAAAGGCAAAAAACTGGAGTAACTGAAAAATATAGTGTTTAACTTCATGATCAAGACAATTTGCTAAAAGTCAATGACACCGTTGACTGTCAGTGTCTGCAAAAAATCACACAAAGCTTTAAATCCAGAACCCTTGCTTGTGGTATTGTGGGAGTATTTTACCACATTCTAACTCTAACCCTGTATCAGTTAAAATCTGAATCCTTCTTCCACCACTGCAAATGTCCACAGACTGTGTAAATGCTCCGTTCTCTAACTTTTTTGCGCCACGTATATCCTCCATTCTTTCTTGTTGCACACTTTGGCTGATCCCCATCCATCACACTGCTGTCTAATTAGAATATTCATGTGCTAATTAAGGGGTGAGACATGTTCTCTGGTGTTGAGGAGACCGTGGGGTACATGGAGGTTAGGCTGGTATCATTTACCTCTGGCACTGCTGAATACCAATTATGCTCCCTCACTCACAGCCACAGACCCTCACCTCCTTTAACCCTCACACACGCTACAGCACACAGGCTAACAAGCTAACCCTGACAAGCTAACCCTAAGCCTGCAACCCACAGGCTAACAAACTAACACTAACCCTAACAAGCTATCAAGTTAACCCTAACCCTGTAGCCCATAGGCTAACATGCTAACCCCAACAGGCTAACAAGCTAACCCTAACAAGTTAACCCTAACCCTGTAGCCCATAGGCTAACATGCTAACCCCAACAGGCCAACAAGCTAACCCTAACAAGTTACCCCTAACCCCAACAGGCTGACGGTGAGCCCCACCGTCCACTGTACCTGTGGGTTTGACTCCTAAACGTCATGACATTTTGGCCTATGTATTACAGCCTCTCTGTGTTTCGCTTTGGCTTCATGTATTTGTGGAGATCGAGGCCTTATCAGAGATGCTCACAATTCAATTTTTTGCCAGTCCCAGTGAAGTCTCAAGTCTTTTATGGTTGTAATGAGTGTTCCATCGTCTGCTCGATGCCACCTGCTCTGCTTTGAACACTGGATTGTTATATCTAAGGAATGCAAAGCGTGTACTATGTTATCATCGCTCCTTTATCTCTGTATACAACAGTGGCAACCAATGCTAAACAAGACTGGGAGGCATAAGGGAATATGATCACAGCATTTATGAATTTCATGAATTTTTGTGCTGTCATTTTTAAAGTTCCAGATCAGCTGATAATGCTTGTCATAAGTATTTGAGATGTTTGACTGAAGTCTTCCTGCTTTTAAGTGTTTTTTGTTTTGTTTTTTGCTAAAAAGAATGAGAGAATGACAACTTCATTTATCTTACAGGATACTTCTCAAGCAAAAATGAGCTATTTAAATGAAGCCCCACATCTGCATGTAGCTGAAAAGCCGAGAGTAAAACACAGAGCTGGACAAGACTAAACTCAAACATGACGGGCTGAATGACACTAAATGTTGTTATTTGTCTGTATTTGCTTTGTGTTCATGAAAGCATCACTATTTAACTCAAGGCCACGTGGCTTCCCAGTGAACATTATCCGATCGCTCGAGGACAAGAATATTAAAATAAATCCAAATGGATACAAAGCAGAGAAAATATGTATGTATGTATATTGATGCACAAATTAACTCAGTACAATTAAAAACAACTTGTATGAATGTTGACATGAACATATGGACACTCTTCTCTGTGTGATTTGAAGTGGGGTAGCCCATATTGTCTCCAGTTTCCATATTGTTTAGTCTTTTGGCATATGATCACTTTAGACAGGATTTTACAATTTTATAAAAAACACACACACATTTTCCTTTACAGGTAATAACTATTACTGTAACATGGGGTGTCAAACATGTGTCCTGGGGACCAAATCTGGTCCACCAAAGGGTCCGGTCCAGCCCTTGTGATGACTTTGTGAAATACTAAAATTAAGCTAAGATACTAACAACCATTTTAGTTCCGCGGCCACATACAGACCAGTTCAATTCCAACTGGGACAAATTGGTAAAATACTACCAGAATATCCAATAAATACTCACAACTCTGAAAACATTTTCATGTATTTACACCAAAAAGTATAATTTTGCAAAACATGTGAATAATCTGAGGAAATATAAACAACCTGAAGTATCTTAAGAGAAGTGCAATTTTAACAATATTATTATCTGTTATTGAATGTGTTGTGTATTTGTAGATCCACTGTGATCTATAAGTTATAATATACCTATAGATGATAAACTAAAGCAGAATATTGTTAAAATTACACTTATTTTTTCAGTTTGTCCATATTATTCACATTGTTTTAAAGCATACTTTGTAGGTGTAAACATTTTCATAACATATTTTTACTGTTTTCACTCTGAAACATAAAGAAAAGTTTGGAGTTGACATTAGTTACATATTATGTAATTATTTTACTAGTCCGGACCACTTCAGACCAAATTTGGTTGTATGTGGCCCCTGAACTACAATGAGTTCGACACCTCTGCTGTAACATGAACATGCAGCTACAGTTTAAATCCAGCATCGAGATCCTATTTAGAAAAGAAATTACTTGTCTGCTGCTGAAATATGTGGTGGTGATAGATATTTGGACCTATTGTATAGGCTCATCATGAACAAATATAGAAAGTTTTACACCTCAGACAAGTTATAATAATGAACATTTGCCCAATTAGTGCTAAACATCACACTGTAGAAAACAACCCTATTGCTGCCAAATGAAGCAGCAGGTCAAAGTTCACAAACTGCTGTTAAAACATAAACCCTTTTTTTTTTTTCCAAATAAGATGTACCATTTGGAAAGGTGTCAGCTGATGCTCTACATCCTTGTTAATTGTCCATTTGCATTAATGATCATTTTCACATCAAGTGACTGAAGTATGTTCTTAGGTACGTGATAAATTTCACAATGGTTGATCCAGCATATTTAACCTTAACACTGCAGACACTGAATTTAGTAATTCTTTATTTTGTTTCGCCCTGTGATGACAGTATTATGGCCAGATGTTGTCAAATAACAGTGATGCTGTAGGTGTGTGGAGGTGTGGTTTAGCTTCAGATTAAAGTCATCTGTGTGTACATTATAAGCATGTTCTTTTATTGGAAGCTCCAAGAATAAGTCTGGATTCATTTCGGTCTCATTTGTATAAATTTAATCTGACTTGAGATGATCACAAACAGGATACAACTAGGGCTGCACGATATTGGGAAAACTTGCGATATGGATGTGCAGCACTGTGATAACAATAATATTGCGATATTTCTCGTTCTCCTAAAGAAATACCAATTTTAGCTCAGAAAAGTGTTCCTCAACAATGTTCAAATGAGCCAATTGTTTGTATGTGACTCAATTCTGTAGAATTTCAGACCAAATACTGAACTACTACAATCACTTCCACAATTGTGTCCAAAAACCTGCTGATGCTGCTACCACAGACCTTCAGACA
>JAQQZY010000023.1:41425142-41440147 GCA_030068375.1 Ostorhinchus rueppellii | reverse complement strand
CATGGAGCCTATGCCAGCTACTTAGGGCGAAGGCGGGGTACACCCTGGACAAGTCGCCAGTTCATCACAGGGCTGACTGAAATACAAGTCATATCAAAAAAATTCATTAAAATAAAACAACTTAATTTTATGTTGTTGCCCAAAATTGTAGTTTGCAAATCAAGTAAAGTACAAAGAAATTACCCAGAAAGTACTTGAAGTACTTGACGCAGCACAAAATATGAATGTAGTTTAACTTGGCAGGGCAGGTTTATTTGTCTAGAACGTTTCATGTACAGGACAATTCAAAGTGTTTTATATAAAACATAAAAGCATCGCAAGAGAGGCGTAAAAAGAGAAAGTTAAAATATAAAAACATAAAAATCACACAACACAGAAATTTTAATTAAAATACACATTAAAATTGTCAGCGATGAAATGTGATTTTAAAGTTCATTTAACCCTTTCATTCATACTGGTCACTCCAGGGGACAGTTCTCCAGCTGTTCTCTTGTATATTCAGGGGTTTTATTGTTTGAGTTCCATATCAGCCAACACAGTGGACATTTATGCATCATCCCATACACTGCAGTTCACACCGTTATTGTAACTGTACTGTTCTAGATAAACCTAATAAACAAACACACCAAGGTTTGTTTGTTTTTTGCATATTATCTCCATGAAGCGACTAATAACTAGAATTAGAGTATGATAAAATGTGAGAAAACATGTGATTAGCAGCAATAAAAATGTTTTCATTGCATAGTTTTTCATATCACCTTCTCATATTAGGTTTTAAATATACATGTTTCTTTGGTTCAAAAATTAAATGCATGGTGTCCGGCTGAGTAGACAAAAAAAAAAGAAAAATCAATCGTATTTTTTTTTCATGCCTAAAGAAGGAATAAAATCACTCAGGAATTATATCTTGACTAAGGTTTTCATAATTCATCCATGAAAGGGTTACAAAAAAACGATAAAAACTTTAAGCTTAACCTTCTGAGTAAGATTTAAATACCAGTAGTTGAACTACAACACATAGTTTCATTCTCTCCATCTCTGATTAATCACATCTGTATTTATGAAATGAACTGATGCTCAGTCAGATGATAGATGTAGATTTGGGGAAAGTAAAGACAAACTTAGACAGGACTGTTTGCATAATCATGACTCCAGTTTTTCCCTTTGTGGCCTTTACGCAGGATTATGACCTGAGCCAGCTGCAGCAGCCCGAGTCTCTGGACCACATCATCAATAAGCCAGCGTCAGGAGTGCGCAGAGTGGATGAGAGGCCTGTGATCGCTGAGTCACAGTACCCCGTCAGACCCAGCCTGCCTCACCCTGGAGACATAGGAGACTTCATTAATGATGTAGGTACAAGACTGGATAGAGCAGAAAATGCGTCTGACATGTGGGACTGGTTTTATCTATCAGCCACACGACAGCGTTGGTCCACAGACCGTTAATGTTACCAGATCGATGTGACTCATACAGAGGATTTACACAACACTCATAACCACAATGGATTGTCTTAGATTTTCCACAAATAGAAAACACAGATGCACTTTTTTTTTTTTTTTTAGAATCGCGTTCCTGTCAGCAGGTGCTGTGGCTGAAATGGTTTCGCTCTCACTTTGTGTCTGTGAATCATCTTTCAGACTGTAAAAGAACATAAGACCTTCCTTGACATTAAAAAAAAAAAAATTACAATCTTTTTTCGTGGATGAGTCTGTTCCAAAGTAATCAACATTACGTTGGTGTTTGACAAAATTGTCAAGTTTTACTAAAAGACTGTTGTGCACGTCCCAGCTGCAGTTAATTTACATTTTCAAGTCAAATTCTTTTGATAAAACTGGTGCAAACATCTTTATATTTTAGAGCAGTTGGTGGAGCAATGACAGATAAACACATATGTAGACCTTTAACAAGAAGAGAGACAAGAAGTTCCCTGAATTAGTAATGAAAAAAACCCCCACAAAAGTCATGTTAGATGGGAAACAGCAACAACACAAACAACAGGTGTGAATTCAATTCAGTTTTATTTATAGTGCTCTAAATCACGACAGTCAAATAAACAGTAGATGAAGAAAATGGATTAATGTCCTGTTCATCCCCCGTCCAAAGAACCTCCTTCTGGACAAAGAAAAGCTTAGACAGAGTCCCTACTTGGATTTAACTTAGCGGAAAAGTAAAAGCCTTCCATTGAATTATAACTGCAGTGATAAATAATTTTTCTGCTGCATCAAGTTCTTTCACCCTTTGGCTGATGCAGTGAGTAGCGTCTGGTTTCTACAACCATCGGTTTGTAAAGAGCATAAAGATCTGACGGTTTCAGTGGAAAAAGGTCATGTGGTTTGATGAGTCCAGACTGACCCTGTTTCATTGTGGTGGGCACATCAGCGTGTGAAGAAAGGCGGATTAAGTAATTACCCATCATGCCTAGTGGGCAGGAGTTTAAGAATGATTGTTGTTTCAGCCTTAGCTCTGGCCTTTTTCCTGAAATGTACAATTCAAATATGCAGCTTCTGTAACATTACTGAACATGCTAATGCTAAAGCTAATGCTCCAACCAACCTCTGATATTTATGTAACAGCAGTGAACTGTACTGTGTTGGGATCAGTGAGGCCCAATCCCAATTCACCCCTTACCCCTACCCCTTGAAACGGAGCTGCAAGGGGTAGGGGTTGAAACACTCCCCTATGAAATGGGACAACACTTCCAGACCTGTTGCATCATCAGCGGTCATCAGCGCCGCTATAAACAGATGCGAAAACTTTGTTTCTGTAAATATTCTCCATGTCGTCAGCAGCTGTCACTGTCTCTGTTTGTTCATCTGTTTACGTCTATCAACTATAAACCACAGAAAAGCCTCTATAACACACTGAAACGGCATTAACCAGACGATCACATGATTAACTTATTTACAAGTAAAGTCCTTATATTTGTGTGTTTCTTTCGTCACTGCTGCACGTTTTGTCTGTGTTTACTTCCATCTGACCAATGATCCGAACAGAATTATGTGAAACTGCTCCTACTCCTTCGTTCGTGGTGTGGTCCTGGAAAATCTCCATTTCAAGGGGTATACAGCCCTTCTCCTTGATCTAATTGGGACCTACCCCTTCATGTGAAAGTGCAAAATGGACGGGGAGGGGCCAAGGGGTGAATCTGGATTGAGCCTAAAACTACACGGAACAGGAATGCCATATGTTCAAAGCTGGAGTTGAGGTTTTCATCATGTGTCCTTGTTTCTTTGCATCTCTAGGGTCTGAGGGCAGCAGACAACGACCCCACAGCCCCTCCCTATGACTCCTTGCTGGTGTTTGACTACGAGGGCAGCGGTTCGACTGCGGGCTCCGTCAGCTCGCTGAACTCCACCAGCTCAGGGGACCAGGACTACGACTACCTCAACGACTGGGGCCCTCGCTTCAAGAAGCTGGCCGACCTTTACGGAGGAGGGGACGATGACTGAGAGCAGGGCGGGGGGTGGGGTGGGGCTGCAGCAGGGGTTGGTAGAGGTGGGGTCGGTTGGACTTGGATAGTTGTTCCTTTAAACCGCCGGCGTGGGCCAAGAACATGACACAGGCTCGTTGGTAGACATGAGGAACGGACCCTAACGTGGGCGGTGTGACTCTGCTCGTTGTGACCGAGCCTGTAAACATTACTTCTGCTGCAACGCAACTGTATTCTGGCTTTATATTTTTTTAGTGGCGAGTTTGTAGTGTAATGTTTTTTTTTCCTTTCTTCTTCTTCTTTTTTTTTTTTTTTTTAATTATTCTCTCACCGTGCTGGACCCAAAGCTCTCTGGGGACAAATCAAGGCGGTCACGAGAGACATGAGTAGTGAATTTGTGCTTTGATTGATTGTTAAAAACGAAACCATCTCTTGCTTTAGTCTCACACTGAAGAGAATGTTTTTGGGAAGATGCTCTCTGACTCTCTCTTTCACTCTGTCAACTTGAAATTCCTTAGAACAGAAGCACTGTCATTTTATAAAGTGCCTTTTGTGGTGTGTTTTTGTATCAGACTCCTGCTATCTCAGGATCGGTTGCCATTTGTGCGGTACAGTGGAGGCTCCCTGCGCTCCTCATACCAGCCCTGCCTGTCACTCTGGTCTCCCCTTCACAGCGGTGCAGATGAACAACCCCAGCAGCCCATCCCAGGGGGGAGGGACTCAACCAGGGCAGACTATGAGATATCATAACCCAGTGAAATACGGCCCAAAAGAAGCCAATATGTGTTGTTTTGGGTGAAGATGATCCTGTTCTCCAAGGACCGGTTCATTTTGACTTTCCCGAGCATCACCTGTCAACACAACTCAAGCAACACAACACCGTTGTGCGAGGCCATTTTTATAACACATGGGGGTTTTCTAATTTAGTGGAGAATGCCTGCCTTTCCTCTGTGGACTCATGAGTTTAGGAGCCTTTGTGTCGAGACGCTTGCCTGCCCTGTACGGTTTTGTGTTGCTTTCTCCACAGTGTAAAGCTTATGTAGGCATGATCTGAATAGCCAGACAGTGTAAGAAAGCAAAACTTGAACTGAAATGGAGCAAAGGCTTCTGGGAAATACGTAAAGAATTTTTGTCGCCTTGAACATTCCCGTTTTTTATAGGCCAACAAAACTATTAAAAGGTGCATGATTTTTTTTCTTAAAACGTTTTACTCAAAGCACTTGTTACTATGTGGTGAGAATGTGAAAATAGTCGGCAGAAACTATATGAATATACTCTGTATAAAGACACTGAGAAAATAAAAATACTGTAAGATACCTATTTTTGAAGTATTGATGACATAAAGTTGCTGCTGTTTTTCTCTGGTCCACCAACGGACTTAGAGTTAGCCTGTTCATTTTTAATGTGGATATTTTCTTTGCCTTTTGTTGAAGCTTCAATTTCCATTTTCAATATGCCTGCTTATACATTTTTATTTTCATTTTGCTGGGGTTTTTTAGCCGTATGTTTTGTAAAAAAAAAACAAAAAAAAAACAACCAAACGCTTTGTTATACTCCTTTTCTAAACCACGGCCTTCCCTCTCACTCTGTCGTGTCTCTGATGGACGTGTTCCTGCTGTCGGCCTCTGCTCACCGGACACTGGAAGGTTCATTAGCCATGCCTGCTGATAGTTGTTCTATTATTCAGTGTACTGAAGTTCTTTTATTCATTCATCTAGATACTGGATGTGTGCTCTAGAAAATAAACAAGTCATGTTTTGAAAAAGTGCACTCTTAGTTTTGAATATGGCTTTACTTGCGTCCTCTTCAGCTGCACGTTGGACTGTGGTGCACACACAACTAACTAGGGCTGTGTATTCGCAAGAATCTGGCGATACGATACAAATGACAATACTAGGATCACGCTATATCATGATACCGTTAAAAAGGTAATTTTTTGTTTCTTTCGTTTTTTAAAATGATTATTTCCTTTAAGAATTGAATTACACCAGAAATCTGCAGAAATACTAAACACATTTTTATTTGGTCACAACAGGATCAGAGGCTACATCACAAAATGTTCCTGTTCAAACTTAAATTATATTTTACAGCGATTACAGTTTAAGATCCTGCTCAAATGTTCATATTCTATTAGTTCATAACATTATTTTGGTGCGATCCCAACAGAGGAACAGTAAAAAGTGCTTTTAGGATTTTAAGGTCTTTCACAGAACTACGTCTGTTTCTGAACATGGTATTTTTATTTGTCTTTTCATTCTAGGAATTTTTTTTTCACATATTTATTGACCTTGACCTCTTTTCTATCTACAGTAAATGTGCACTTTGGAGGTACCCTAACCCAAAAATTGCCTTCTTTATATGCATTGGAGGCGTGTCCCCATCACTTCTAAACACATGGGAGGATTTGATCAAACATTTTTAAATAGGATCCAAACTTTAACTCGGACTCGAGGAAGAACTGAAGGTCAAAGGTCATGTTTTTGGCCATAACTTGAGAATCAATACTCCAGTCACAGGATGGAGTCACAATAGGAAACATCTGTCCAACTTATATTACTTGGTTTCTGATTAAATCACTGCTTCTTAAAAATCACTATGTTTTATATGGTCTAATGGGTTCTCATTCCATCTATACAGTTGTTTTTACACAAATCTAATTCATTCATGTTCTTCATGGGTTTAATCACACATTGTCAGGGTTGCTAGAGATCAGTCATTCTGAAGGAAACGGACATGAGGAGGTTTGGATTTTATAATTTACAATATTTTATATTCTTCTTTTTTAATGAAATAATAAACAATTTTTCATCGTACAGCTTGGCCAGTGAATAACATTTACAAATGTCCATTAAAGTTGTTGTTAACCGCAAATATCAAGAACAACTTTTTGTCATTTCTTATAGGAACTGAGGCACTCGGAGTACGGTTGAAGTTAAAAAGCCTTTATTTCAGCATGGCCAAACAAGTTAAAAACTAAAGCTGACATGTTGTGGCCTGTGGGCCTTCAACAGGACTGAGATAAGATGGACGCTCATATGTGTCCTCCTACATGAAGGGAGAGGTCATATGACTGGGCGGACCTTAAAGACAAGGATATAGAATTCAAAATGTAAATAAAGAAAATAGAGCAATACATGACATATGAGCAAACAATCTAGGTTCACATCAGATAAAAGCTTTATTTGTGCCGTCCTTCGGCTTCCTGACTAAAAAAAACCCTTATTGTTTATTCTGTTTATTTTAGATTTTTATCTAATGTAAAGGTTTATAGGGCTTGAAATGTCCCAGATTGTCATCTGCTCATATACCATGTATTGCTCTGTTGTCTTTATTTATTTACATTTTGAAATCTTTATCCTTGCCTTTAAGGTCCGCCCAGTCATGTGACCCCTCCCTTTATATAGGATGGCCGCCCATATGTATCCACATATGGGCGGCCATCTTTTTATAAATGCACCTTATAGTATACTACAGTGTTCCTTCTGCTTATTTGGTTTAGTTATGTGTATGTACATATATTTCTGAACCTTGTTTTCTATTGTACCTTCATTTTTAAATTGAATCTTTATCTTTAAAATAGTTTTTATTGAAACTGGATGCAGGTACAAAACACATGTCACTGTGCACTGCACTGTGTATAATTGTGCATGTGACAAATAAATCTTACCTTACCTTACCTTACCTTACCTTACCTTACCTTACCTTACCTTACCTTATCTCAGTCCTGATGAAGGCCCACAGGCTGCAACACATTGGCTGTAGTTTTTAACTTGTTTGGCCATGCTGGAATAAAGACTTTTTAACTTCAAAAGTACTCTGAGAGCCTCCGTTCCTCTAAGAAACTTTTATTCGGATCCCAACACTGATGAGCACCAGAAGTAAAGAAAGCAGACCAACAATACCCATGCAGCACTCCGGGCTTGTTTTTGATTTAACAACTTTTTGTAACCACGCTGAGGGACAGGGTTCCACATTTATTCATTTCACTCTCATCTGTAATGGCTTCTTCTGAGATAGCATCATAAATATTAGAGGAAAAAATACGGCCTATCCAAGTGAAGCATTTCTGGAGACATTTATAAAACCTCATTTATATTTACAGTCGATTGTTTCTGATAGGGAATTTAACTGTGAGCAGGTGTATAAAGTCACCAAAGACCAAGGAACACATAAAAGACTCCCTGGATGTATTTGCCAGGAAAAAAGCCTGTGAGAATTGTAATACTGCTCAACAGAGGAGATTGAAGAATTTAGTTGTGAATGCAGTCTTTGTGAGCCCCTGCCTTATCTGATACATGTTTGCACATTTCTAAAGAAGACAAAACCAAACCATCTGTGAACCTTGGGCTGTAGACCTCTTGTCTGTAGATCCAGGTGGACAACAGAGTACAAGGCAAAGTGTGCCGACAGCAGCACACCGTGCCTGCAGCCTGACCTCAGAACTACGATGTGGCTAAAACTACCAACACTCCTTCTCTTGCAGATTTGTGTGACCTTATTTGAGCTTCATCCAAACCATCAACATGGCCCAGAGACTAGAGCAAGATGTAAATCAACACTGTCTGTGCCCTGAGCGTGTAAAGTTAATATATTTGAAGTGAAGAGAAAAACAGCTGTGCATCAAAACCTAATAATAATAAACACTTCAAGACTTCCAAAGCACAAGAAAATAAAATGTAGCCTCGTGAATATTGCATCTGTATCTTCCAAAGCTGTATTAATCACCAATATTATATGAGATTATCATATAGATTTATTGTATTTGACATAAACCTGTCTTTGTGAGGAGGCGTGTGTGTCCTTAAATGAAGCTCCTCCTCCTCGTCACCCTAATATTCAGACTCAGGCGGAGGAGGAAGAATCCCAGCTGTTTTTTACTGATGTCCGCAGTTGAATCTAAAACCTGAGCCGAACTGAACTCATCATAGTCGAAGTCTGAATCTGTCCAGCCCAGTCTACAAACCACTCCACGATGCTGTTTATTATAGTGGATGGTCCTCCTGGTCCATCCCATAATGACCCATACTATTTATAGTGTATTGTCCTCCTGGTCCATCCCATAATGACTTATGCTGTTTATTATAGTGTATCGTCCTCCTGGTCGATCCCATAATGACCTATACTATTTATAGTGTATTGTCGTCCTGGTCCATCCCATAATAACCTTGTAAAGACCCCATAGGCCATTTGATGAGTGTTGTTTGAATATGCTTCATGTTCAGACCTCAGGTACTTATTGGTCAAACCTTTTATGTACAACTTGGTTACCATGGTGATTTAACATCTGTTGTACATGTTGTCAGTATAAAAAGGGGCGGATATGACGCATGCGCACGGACGCACTGAGGAGTGAGGCGTCACACTGGGTTGGAAGTGTGTTGGAGCTGCAGACGCAGCGGAACTAAACAGGAGGATCTGGGTTTGTTTTCTCCTTTTCCACGTGGACTCAGGCTTCAGGTGGAGCTGCTGGAACCAACACGGACCCAGACTGTGGTGCTGTGAGTAGAGCCTGCAGCTGCAATGCTACTAGTAGGCTTTGAGTTTGTGTGTGTGTGTGTGTGTGTGTGTGTGTGTGTGTGTGTGTGTGTGTGTGTGTGTGCTTTATGTCAAATACTTTATGATGAATGTTTTGTGTTAAAGGAGGTGTGTTGGATAAACTTTGTGTGGTTGCTTTGGGGCGTACTCAGGACATTTTGGGTTTAATTTGTGGATGCGCTGGAGCGTGGGCTGGGTGTGTGAAATTCACATGTGGGAATTAAAAGGCCACTTCAGTGCCAAACACAAATGTGTTTTGTCTGTATCTTATTTTCCCGATGATGGTTCATCCACCCGTGTCCTTTAAATGTGCTGTAGAGTTCACTTTAGAAAATAAGTGAACTGGTACAACCTATGCTGGTTATTATAGTGGATGGTCCAACTGGGCCATCCCATACAGAACCAACAGAACCACATTCAGCCTGGTTCTAAACTAACAGAACCCCTTTCAGCCTGGTAGAACAGTCTAAATAAATACAGGAAGGACCTTGGTTCTGTTCAAACAGTTTATTATTCATCATTAATAATAGAGGAAAATAAGAACAATCACAGGGTTCTGTTCAGTTCTGGATCCAGACTGATACAGAACCACAGTGTGAAAATAGAATATGAGTCTAGTATTCCTCCAATCCTCCATAGCAACGGTTTTATCAGCTTCAGTAAGAACATTTAACTCCTGTTGGATTCTGTTGGTTCTATAAATTGACGGGACAGTCTGGTTCGTTCCAGCTCTATATGGTAAGTGTCATGAGAGAACTTTTGTCATGATTTGGTGCTATATAAATAAATTTGATTGATTGAAATCAATACTTCCACATAGATTGGATCAAGATATTATTAACACAGACTTTTAAGGTTTCCTTTAATTAAACTTGTGCCTAAAAAACCTCCTCTCAATCCAAGCAAATACAGACCAACACTCAGTCTCCCCTTAGTTTGTAAAAGCTGTTACAAGTCACCTATCTACCAGGATGGTTTTAATGAATAATTTTAGGGTGTATTCACACCTGCCTTGTTTAGTTCGATTAAAACGAACTCACGTTCATTTCCGGTCTTGGTTTGGACCCTTTTGGCCGGTGTCACTTCAATCACTCGAACTCTGGTGCGGACCAAACAAGCGGACCCAGGCCCAGCTGAGGAGGTGGTCTTGGAGCAGTTCCTATCAAACCCTGGTGCTGTTCGTTTGAGGTGTGAAAGCAGCCCGACCTCAATCAGACCCAGATACAAAAATCTACCTTTTTCGGTTTCACAGGCTCCCATCAAATCGGCAACAATAAATGGATCTTACATCTCCAAACAGCCGACCTGTCCGTCTTCTGAACAGTAGACCTGTTTTTACTGTACACGTTGGACACATGACAGCTCTCCTTTTCAGCTGTTTTGCTGCACGTCTTCATTGTTGTAAAATTAGGAGCATATCGTAAAACTCATGTTGCATCAAACAGTCTTGACGCTCAAACATTTCTGTAAACACTTGAAACTGTATAAACTGTACTTCTATGAGGATAACCAGAACAGCAAAGTCTCCATTGTTTACACAGGCCTACTTTCACTTTTGGACCTCCTGCTTTATCCCCGCCCACACGTTTACTGTCCAATGGTTGAACGACCTTAGCACACATGTTTTGTTTATAAATTCTGGTCCTGTTGCAATTAATCACAATGTGAAAATGAACTGTACAAAAAAAAAAACCAAATTGGTCTGGACCAAACTAAGTGAACTAACGGACCTTCCTAGTGTGAATACGTCCTTTACAGTCGATGAACAGAGGTTTGAAATGTGTCCTAATAAATGTTTGTGTTGCACTTGAAACCAGTT
This sequence comes from Ostorhinchus rueppellii, assembly GCA_030068375.1. Taxonomy (NCBI): domain Eukaryota; kingdom Metazoa; phylum Chordata; class Actinopteri; order Kurtiformes; family Apogonidae; genus Ostorhinchus; species Ostorhinchus rueppellii. Next base: position 41,429,363 of record JAQQZY010000023.1, on the reverse strand, counting down.
TTATAACAGAGACAGTAACAGAACATACGTTGGGTCGTCTTAAATGTTTACAACCCTGATCGAAGACCAGATCTTTTTCATTAGATCCATTTTGTTCGTGTCAATGATGAGTTTTCTCTGTACACAAAAGTTAGTTCTGGAGTTCCACATGGTTATGTAAGAGGACCAGTTTGTTTTATATTTTTCTCATATTTCTGGAAATGCAGCTCATATTTCCGTTGCTATGACACCTGGTTATATTTATGGAGTCAGATGAAGTCAATAATCAGTCAAAATGTGAAGTAAATTACGACAAAACTTAAGTCATACTATAAAGTTTATAGTATGACTTAAGTTTATAGTATAAACTTAGAAAATACCCTATATACTCACATTAGCCTCCCCTCTGGAACTACTTCTGACCACACTATAACCACATGACCAAACTCCATTGTATCTTAATTATCCCACAGCACCACAGCATCCCAAAACAGCACTTCCCTCTTAATGTGCACATGTGCTTGTGGTTCTTGGAGTTTTCCAGAAGGGAGGAAGAGCCTTTAGTGATGAAGTTTGTGTCCAGGAGGTGGACATCTTCTCTACTTCAAACTGTTTTCTTTATTAAAGCCTGGTTTAAGAGGTCTGTTTATGCTACTACAGAACTAAACAGTTTCTTAAATAAGTTACTGGCTCCAAAACCCTTTTCTGCACTTGTTGTTTCTTAAAGCTTGTCTTTTTTCTCAGATGGCGAGGCCCACCCTGAGTCTGGTTCTGTCAGAGGTTTCTTCTTATTAAAAGGATTTTTCTCCCCTTCTCCTGCCCAGGGTTTACTCAAGGAGGATTTATTGGATTGCTGTTGTTGGATTTGTTGTCTTATAAGGTCTTAACCTCACTACATAAAGCGCCTTGAGATGATTTTTCTTATGACTTGGCACTAAATAAAGAAAATCTCATTTTTACTGCAGGCAGGAAATTTAAAACAAAAATACACAGTTGGTGTAAATTTCCTGGCTGCAGAGTTTCTAAAGCGATTGGTTTGTGTTTTGGAGCTGAATAATTACAACGTCTTCTTTTTTAACAGCAGAATTATATACTGTGTAAAGTGTTAGAAGGAGTCATGAGGCACTCAGACTCCCTTCGGATTTCAAGCAGTTAATCTTTGACCCTATTGTTTGCATAAAGCTTCATTGTCGAGTGAAACTTCTTTTATTTTTTTCTTCCTACATCTCTAAAGGAGTGTGAGTGCAGCGTATGGGGTCAGGGAGTATATTTGTGTCCATTCCTGTGATTTCAATTAGTCAGCTGAAGTTCCCAAAAACCCACTGGGGACTTAAAGGGATTTAATCCTCTCCGGCTGTGTGTCTATCAATTAGCCACACCATTAATCCCCACAGCGTAATCTCATTAGATAGCACGCCTTTAATGAGACACCCAGAGAGAAAGCAGAGAAGCAGGCACTAGGAGAGGGGGAGAAAAATGAGGCAGTGTGGCAGGATGCAGGTGGACCGTGTGGAGAGGGTGATTAGTAGATTGGGGGAAAGGTTCCACCAGAGAGAGGGAAGAACAAAGTGTGATTTGTCCACAGCGGGGATAACACGTACCATTTATAAAAATGTTTTTGGTAAAGGTGAAATGTCAGTGATGAAAGAGTGCACCAGCCAGAGATTAGAGGACTAGACAAGTGAGAGATAAAGAAAACAGGGCGAGGTGAGTAAAGCTGGACCAGTTAATGAAACTCTCCTTGATTTTCCTGTTAATCCACACTGGAGTATCCCAGTAATGAAAATATCCATTAATAATCCTCAGTTAACCTTTCGTCCAGTAATGAATTCCTCCATGGACTTGGCAGACTTGTGAAGTCATGTTAATAAGAGCGTCATCACCATTGGGTTTAGTGCTCTGAAATTCTAATCAGGTTGATAATAAAGTCATCGTAGCTGCAGCCAGTCTGCAGATAAGGAGATTAACTACATGGACAGTTTCTGTGATGGACTTAGCTGGAGTTCCCCTGTGGCGGGTGGACACAGTAAAAGGAGCCAGCTGAAGTTTCCCTCTTGATAAATGGCGTATATAGACTGAGAGCTTTGCTGCTGGCATTCAGCCACTGCCTTGTGTGTCGTAAATAAAGTTCTTCTCTTCAAACATGGCTCTTTTCATTTCCTCTCTATATTGCCAGTGGGTCTCTGAGGCACACGTTGGGACTCGTCCGATGTGAAAAGCACCAGTGGATGTTGGATCTGATGCGACTGCGTGTGATCAGCTGTTTACAGTTTAGTGTCGCTGCTGCTTTTCAGCAGAGGTACCGCCCAGGACAGGCAGGCTGCTTTTCTGCTGACACCACTCAGGGCTGTCTGCTATTTTAGGACCAGCTGAAAATGAGAACAAACCAGCTGAATAGATCTGATGTTCTGGCTGCAAGAGGGGGAGATGTCCTGTTAATGACCAGTCATTTATGATATGCATGACTGGTCCGCTGAAGGAACTGAGCAGTTAGTGAGGCATCTTATCTTATTTAGCTTCTTATGTCCTTAATTTAGTTTTTTTTTTTTTTAACCATTGGTTTTTACATTAAAATACTTCACAACAAAAGTACAAAAACAATGACTTGAAGCATGATAATAACAAAACACCAAAGTACCAGGCACTTAATGCAAACATCCTCAGTCCTCAAATGCCTGTGGACAGCCTCAGGCACATCAGTCTATAATTTTATATATGTCTGTTTTCCGATCCTGTTGGATACCAATACCAGAAATGATACTGGGGAACTGGAAATCACTGCGTCACAAGGATGAGATGATTAGATATTGGTGCCCAGAGGTCAAAGGTCAAGGTCACGGTGCCCTCACAGAGCACGTTTTTGGTTTTAAGCCTTTGCAGCAGAGCGTCATGAACAGGTGATAACGCTAAGACAGGATCCATCTGGTTTCTCTTGCAGCTCCTGTTTTTTAATGTGCTGCCCCATTATAACATCGTACCGACATGTTATTTTCCATGTCCTTAAAATACTGACGGTGACAAAAAGTGGTGGATCCAGGCTGTTTTTCATGGCACTGGTATCTTCTGCTGTCCAAACTTATGTACTTGTACAATCTTTGCTACTTCTACTTGGTTCAGCACCAGCTGCTTAACCACCTAATGCTCCCTGACACTAAAGCTGGGAGAATTCACGCAGCTGCCAAAACACATTTATCATTTTGAGAAACGCCTACATCTATATCCTTGTGTTATTTTAGTGACACTACCTCTCAACAGTAGTACTTAAAAGCTGCGCTGCTGTTACTGCTGCTGCTGACGCCAAACAGCCCCGCAGAGGCCGACACTCAGTGTGATTACATGCTAGAGTGCAGTGGGACATCCAAGCCGCATCCTCGAGCTGAGCTGCGGCTCTAATCAACTGGATGTGCTTCTTCACCTTAGCCACAGGTTAAGTGCCTTCCCCAGGACACTGGCTACATCTCTAAATGGTATGAGATGATTCCTTTGCAGCCAAGTCGCTCTCTGGTGTCCTTTGGGGTGCAATCAAGTTTCCATTCCCATCTGCCCCTCCATTTCCCACTGTCAGCATCGCTCCAGGATGACAGAGCAGCATTTGCCATGAATAATGAATGCAGAGCAAAGTCATTAGTATAAATAAATAATTGCACACCACACATGTGTAACAGTATTAGTCTTGTTAATATAACAATGATATTATAGTTTCGTGATGAATAGGAAAGACAACCTTCTTGTGTTATGTCAAATCAGTGTTGACTAATGGCAGCCAGTTTGCTTTCCTACGTATGAAAATGTGTCATTTATGTTTCAAGCTCATTCTTCACCAAGATATACTGGTTGTCAATCATAAATCCATGTGTATTAACCTTTTACCATCATATTTAATATATAACCATTACAAACCAAGAATAAATCACATTAAGATATTGAAACTATGGCAAAATGTCCACTTATAGCGTCTAAAACATCATGTAATTTTTGTAATTTGAAAAAATATATTATTTTTATAGAAAGAATGGAGTTTGTATATTGTGTAAAATAAACATGTATAGTTCTCTGTAACAAAAATTACATCTTTAATCCCATATCCAATCCACCTTAGTACTTAAGTAGGTTCAGTATTTACCGTCCTTTTTTTTTTAAACTGTGCTCTGGTATTTTCCTATGAAACCGGTGGTGTCGGACTCTGCGTTGTGTTTATTGAAGAGACCCGCACATTCAACTTTGGAGGTAGTCTCCTTTTAT
>JAQQZY010000023.1:41408554-41422066 GCA_030068375.1 Ostorhinchus rueppellii | reverse complement strand
ACCTGGTGTCATCTGTTTAGACCGGTTCTGCCTCAATGCCATGTTGGCTACGTTCTGACCAAAACAATGCAGCGTACACATGATGTCATTGCACATGCATAATAAAGGTGGAGTTGATGAGCAGAATCATTAAGTAGGCAAATGATTCCAAGGAATTGAGCTCCTGGGATCCGGTTCTCAAAAAGAACTGGCTCTCCATTCCCATCCCTACCTGTGACTTACACCAAATAATGCACAGTGCGTGTAATATAATAAATATCCAGAACATATGTAAAACACGCCCCAAAAGTGTTAAAACAGCTTCAAACTGATGTACATTTCTGGTTTGTCAGTTAAAAGCACATGGAATCTTGCATTTACACATTGAGCACCGTTGTGTAACCCAAACACGTTCTCACCTCCGATATGAGACGACTTTGTAAATTTAGATGTCCGTCTCCTGCGGCCTGACACTGCCTGCTGCTTGGCCTGATTCAGCTCCATTAAAGAGGCCAACAGGCTATTAACCCCTGCGTCAATACCTCACAGGTCCAGTCACGCTTACAAACCCATTTCAGCTGCAGTCATAAACACTGGCCTTATTATAGCGTCTGTGGGCCAAAGCAGGCTGCCCAGGTCGACCCCATAACGGAAGAGTCCTAAAGTCAGCATTAACCTGGGTGAACAAGGACATGGACATGCACAGGAAATGGAGTTGTGCAGCAGTCTCAACTAATGAACTGTTGTTGCATGTTATGGTTCAGGATTTGAGTCTTTACAAGAGGCAGAAAATCATTATCATTTTTTTCCAGAATAAAGGTAAGTGTAGGCTACTAAATCTGTGCATCTGTGGATGATAAAATGCAGTAACTGAAACACAGCATGTTCAGTTCATCCAGATCACATTCTCATGTCCCTCCGAGGAGAATTGAATTCATAAGCTGGAGGCTTAATCAACAATATGCAAAGACGCACTGAAAAGGATGAAATTAATTAACTGATTTTTAGTGCTGCATTTGGATCACAGCATGAAAAGGGTGGGATTACAAATGGAATTTTGGATTTGCTGGTTTAAAAAGTAATGTAAAAGAAAAAGAAAAATATCACAACCTTCGTATTCATCTTGCTATAGGGGTCTTAACCTTAATATAAAAAAATATCATAACCTTCCATTTCATGAAAGTAATGGGAACTGAACGGACTTTCATCAGCCTCTAACCATCGTTCAAACCAAAAGCCTCTCAGAGTGTAAACAAGAATTCAAGAGTGCAGACTTATCATAAAAGTGCAAAAGGAACACCCTGCTGAGAAGCACAATTGGAGCAGTCAAATCCCATCTTGGAATCAGACAAAAGCACCCATAGCTAAGTAAAGATGCACAGATGAACAGTCAAAGGCATGCACACGCAGGGAGAGTAGCTTTAGATGTTGGTTATTATATAATCTTACCCTGTAGTGAAAGCAAAAATGACAACACTCAATGTAACAAATTAATAACAGCCCCCTTTAATAAATGTCATAGAGGGAAACAGTGATGTTACTTCTCTCTTCTTCCTTCTGGCAGGCTCAGGGTGTTTACCTAACACCCTCAGGTGCAGTGACTGAGACGTCGCTAGGCAACCGCACCATCCCTGTTGTTGCTCTGCCTCTGGCACTCAAGTGGGAGCTTATGTGGACTTAACTCTGAAAGAGCAGCAGTGTTGAGGAGTGGAAGAGGGATTACCAGGAAAAATATTGGATTGGGCCATGGCACAAGGGGCACGGCCTTACCTGCAACACTGCTGCCACCATGCAGAGATGTTGGGAGGGAGGAAATGTCAGGAAGTGCTGGTTCTGTGCTGGCAGCAGAAAGCCTGGCTTTTATCTGGCTTTGCTTTGTCACAGTAGTAAACACTGCAGTATTTATTAAAAAAGCTGTTTTGCATAATGGGAGCAGTTCATGGGTTAGAAGTGTGCTCTGCGACACAGGCCAGTTTAAACTGTTCTGTCCTAATCGAGCCTACATTTACATATATAAACAAGGTTAACCAAATGTTGTCATGCACTTTTACTCCACAGAGGAACCTGAAGATGTCAGTTCAGTCTATGTAGCCGCCCAGTAATCCTGTATTATGACAAAATGAGTTATTGCCACCTAGTGGCTTCCAGATGTACTGTCATATTGGAAAATGAAATTGTGGCTCATCACCACTGATGTCTGCAAATATGCACTTATTGTTCCTGTTTGGTTAGTGTGTGCACCAAAGCTGCTCCCAATCATTATACCATCAGGCTTCTGTCCCAGTGGCAGAATGGCCTAATTATTTCCAGATCATGGTTGTGGTGAATCTTAACAGCTGACGTGGCAGCTGTTGCCAATTCACCGTGTATTGGACTGATTATGGAGATGGACTTAAACAAGACAGCCCGACAAAGAAAAGGACAGGCTGGAGGCAGACTGTGTGTGTGTGCATCATCATTTTGGGATGAGAGCTGTGTGTTCTGCTCCTGGAAATTGTGCTCAGTAGGAGCCAATGTATACCCCCGGGACACGCACGGTGTACTACATGTGGTTTTACAGATGTTGGAGGATTAAGTGGAATTATCTGTGTACAGGTAGAGGAGGAAGGAATTAAAGGCATTCAGCTCATTCATGTTCAAAGCTTTGGTATCCTCAGTGTCACATGCAGTACACACTAAGAATCACTGATGATGCAATGCTGCCCCCTAGTGCCTCATTAGTACAAACAGAAGCACAAGGACACTCAGAATGCAGACTTCCACTAAGGCCACAGGTCGGTACTATTAAACCACAAACCACAATAATGATCTAATTTGTAATCTAATGCTGTAATTTGTCCCAGCAGGAGGTTAGTTTATTGTTTACTATTATTATTTTAAGATCATGTGGGGCTCCCAGACCACATCATGATGAACTCCAGACTGTTCAGACCCATACAAGACCAAGACTTTAAGGGCAAGTCAAGACAAAGATCCAGAAAAGATCCAGAGAAAATGCATTGTATCATTTTTCATCGTTACAAAAATTTGACTGATGCTTCAACAACTTAATTTTCTTACTATGATGAATGAAATCACATCATCTTTGAAGTGATTGAACTTAAGCAGGTAGAGGGAAATGAGGAGCGCTTTGCACAGATGTAGGTTCTTTATGTTCAGTTTCATGGTTCCTAAGTGAAAGTACAAGTTGGTTGACTTATTTTTTTTTCTTTGAAGAGATTTGACTTAGATCTTCTCCATACGGAGCTTCTTCAACAAACAAACAAAAAAAAAAAAGGTTGCATATGATAGAGAAAGTTTCATTGCCAGTCAAAGCAATAATGTTAGTAAATGAAGCAGACACTGCATGGATAAGTGACATCCCTGCATGTGTTTTTAAAATCAAATCTTTAGTCGTCTGCAGAATGAGATGTTCTACAGGTGATCTCTTGTATGGAAACCATAATCTAAATTCAAATGCATTAGCAGAAATGCTTTTTTATTTCAAGAATGTGGCTGCATAATTTGACTCATAAATAAAATGAGTAATAAATGACCCAGTCTGCATTTTCATTTTCTTATTCATGGTGCACATTTTATGACACGATCAAAAATAAAACACAGGACATTGCTTTTTAAATTTTGTGGGCTGTCCTGCAAAAAAAAAAAAAAAAAAAAAAACCCTACCAGAGTTCAGTATGGTATATCCAGTATGGTGGTATAATACAGTAGGGTGCGCTGTGGACATGTGACTGTAGAGGACTTCCAAAATATCTGTGGTTTCCAGAACACATTGACTTGAACGTGGAGCTAAAAGAACACATTGAACAAACACTGTTGGAATGATCTGTCCGGGTGCAGTTGAATAGTAGATGTGAGTCTGTCCAGGTGCAGTAAAAACGCTGTAGATATGAAGACAACATGTTGATAAGACATACAGAGGAATCTGCCTGAATAAAAGTTCATGCTCTTGTTTCAGCAGGACAACAGAGGAGAAGTGACAGAAGATGATGGCACTTCAATCGACAGTACTGGTTTGGTCGTGTTGATGAACAGTGGCCTGGACAGGTCTCTCAGGTGACCTTTGGTGTATCTAATGCAATTCTTAGATTCTATTTAGGATGTTTTTAAATCACCAAAAGCATCATACATTAACACATTCCCCATCCCCCTCATTCTGTGGAAGTGTTCTTTTCTACAGATGTAACTTGCATTTACCCAGATTGTTTCTATGTTTATTACTCAGACATTTGATGAAGTGCAATCTATGGCAACAATTCATTGATGAAAAATAACTAAGACAAATGTATTATAGAATAATGCAAACACACCCACAGATTACAGCGGAGCCCTTCACTATTCTGACAAACGGGAGGCACTGTGTTCAATTGTACAATTCCCAACTCAACTTCCTGTTCTTCCTTTGTCTCTCCCCTTCCACAGCCGGTTCTGTGAGAGTTTTTTCCATGCTGCCATCAGACTGTTGAATACATGTGTGCAATAAGGCAACACAGTTCCTCCTCTCAGGTGTAGTCTTCGAGTGCAATTATGCTTTTATGTGCAATTATTTTAACATTCCTGTATTTATTACTTTTTATATTTATATTATATTTATACTGTTTGTTTAATCTATTGCCTTTTTATGCTTTGTTGTCTTATTTATTGTTCTGTAACCGTTGCAATATATTTCTGGCTGCTAAGGTGTTTTTATATTTCTTGTGTTTATGAAATAACCTGATGAAATTCAATTTTGCTCTGCACTATATTGTGTTGGTATTGTGCCTGAATGACAATAAAGTGAATCTTGAATGTCTCACTGCCTAAAAGAAACATTTGTATGTTTTTAATGAATCACTGAAAAACTATTCCCTTTGTTTCATCTCAGTTTAGACACACAAGATCACAAGGCAGGGGGAGGATAAATAATTTTCAAGGATAACTTCATCATTTCCATTACATTTTACCTTTTTCCTCATTTTCCATGTTTTCCACGACTGGAAAATTGGCCAGTCATTTTAAAGATGTTCCAGTACACATGGAAACCCTGAGCATGGATGGAAGAAATACTCAGAGCTTTTCATAAAAGTAAAAATACAGGAGGGAATCACATCTTATTTATTAATAAGAATTAACAATATAGCATAGTAAGGACATGTTATTACCCAAATAATAATGTTATAACCAGTGGAAAATCTTAGAAGTAAAAGGATGATTACCCTATTAGAACGCTGAAATTCAGTTTTCAGTGTACTAGAAATGGTTTCTTCACAAAGTTAAAACAGGAGAAACTCTATTTTTTAATCCTGCTATTTGTTACCTGCAATAAAAGAAGAAAATACCATAAAGAGAGCAACAAGCAAAGAGTAGAAAGCAGTACAACAGAACTAAAACAGACAATTATAAAAACTAAAAGAGACAATTATAAAACAAGTTACCAACAGAAAAATGTTATGTTCAAGGTTAACTAAAAGGTATTATAAATACAGTCATTAAGTTTTTTTTTTTTCCATTTGTTTTTACTTTATTTTGTATGTAAAGCAAGTTCAAAACAAGAAATAATCCACTGCTAGAAAATATACAGAGGATGTTCACAGAAAGAGAAGGAGGATACAACCTAAGGGGAGAGCGAAATAAAAAAAAAAAAAAACATGAAATAAGAACAACAATGAAAAGTACGAACATAAGCTGTGGAGTGACTTTAAGGAACGGGAGATAAAGGAAAGCACAAATATAAATATATTTAAAAGGAGGTATAAAAAAGGACTTTTGAATAGGTATGTGGAAGATGAGGGATATAAATAATACTGTCCCAAATACCATTTGTGTTTGTTTGTTTGTTTATTTATTTATTTATCTATCAGGTGCAAAGGATAGGCAAAATGATAAGCTTTTGATTATAGCTTATTCCTTTTTTTTGTTTTTGTTATTGTATTAGTTTGTGATTGATGTACAAACAAACCAAAAACACAAACTCATTCATTCATTCAATCAAGAGTCATACTGTAGTTAATAAGTAAATATTAACGAAAATATCCTTTTTTGTTGGTTGATTTGCAAGCGGGCAGTTTGCTGCATTTTCTGTCAGAAGCAAAGCATTCTAAAGAAACCTGTATGTGCAGCATTGTTTTGTTGTTTACCTTCAATTTCGACTATTACTGTGAATTAAATCTAGTGTACAGTATTTTCAAGATGTATTTTTCATGTAAGAAAAACGGCTATTGAAGCTAACCCCTCCCACTGGTTGCAAGTAGGCAAAGTGGTTAGTTTATGTTTCTTTGTTTACACTCTTAGTCATGCATTTTATGAAGGCTGCAAGAATGTGGCAATGTTTTGTTTGTTAATTTTATTTCTGTACTGCAGATCTACGGTGCTATGAAGTAAACATCAGTGCAGAGAACCTAAGTCTCATGTGTGATCAATAGGCGGCATAGGCATGAAAAAACAAAACACAACAGAAAGAGTGATGTGTAAATTAAATTAACAATGTGACATGGCTAATGCTCAATAAAACGTCTTGGTCATAGATAACTAGCAAAAACTGACATTTATCCATGAATTACTATTTGATGCCAGTAATTATAGAGCAGGTGTAGGTGAACCCGATAGCTCAATGAAAGAAGCATATAATGTTAATTTATGGTTTTAGAACTTGTTTTAAAAAGCACATTTTTAGTGGAGTGTGACTAATATTACAACAAGACCCAAAGGTTAAAAGGAGCAAGTGTATGAACATTAAATCAAACCAAAATGAAGTAAAAAGGGAAAGATGTACAGTAATTGACAAAAAAACATGTCACATTTATAAAACATACTGTCCATTGAGCTAGCTAGTTTTGTAGCTAGCTCCACCCCACAGGGCTCACACTTACCTTCACTTAATCCTCAGAGGAAATTCAAGTGCAAGTTGAAATTGATGTGGAAATTTGACAAATGCAATGTCTGAGGACACACGTTTGTTTTTGGGGTTTAGTGTCTGAGTTGGTTCCTATACACACTTAAGTTGATTTATCATTAAAAAGATTTTAAAGATCATATTTGTTAAAAACAAAACAAAAAAATGAATTTGTACAATTCATATGGAAATATAAGTTAATGTGGCTAAAAAGAAAGTATTTACAGTTTATGTTAATGTTTTAATTTTTGAGACTGCTTTTTAAAAAAACTTTAAATCTCATTTTACAAAAATACATCAAACATTAATACAGAACACAATATACACAATACGAGAGACCAGATACAAGAATAAAATATAATCAAGAATATTTGTACACAATACATTCTCAATCAATTCATGTACAATTTTTTAAATACATAAATTAATAGATACATATATAAATGACAATACATAACCTAAATTGTCATTAAATGCCTGATGATACATTAAATACTTTATCAAAGCTATCAAGACATTTTTTTTGACTGCTATAACTTCCTGTGCCTTTCCCTCCTTATTTTAGCTCCACAAAACAGCCGGACGGATTGTTGTTTTTATGCCTAACTGAATCTAATTCCATCCATGTCAGTTTTAAACAAGCAATGCTGTACATTGGTAGTATGTTATGTAAGATGGTTATCTTTGTATGTGGCTGATCATTTGTTGTAAATATTATACTTGTATAGGCTATGTTATAAAAACGATCTCTTTGCTAGCAAGTTTTTTTTCTCTACATAGGCCCATTCACCTCTGTATTTCTTTCATTTTTACCACATACATATACTCATGTTCAACTTCAGTATACCAGCTGAAGAAACGCCACTCTACACCTGTCATCATTTTTATTGAAACTGAGGAAAAGTTTAGCTGGCTGTGTGAGTCTGACTAGATGTATGCATGTGGTGTTTGCTTCCATTGGATCCAGATTCACTTTAACTATTTTTAAGTTTGGAGTTTGAACTGAGGCACAACAAACAAGCTAATATGCTTGTGCTCAGTTTCTGGATATTTATTTATTGACATAATTCCACAGGACATTGACTTTACCTTGCCATTATCCTTACTGGTATGTTCTGCACAATTCCATGCTTGCTTTTACGTCCACTCATGTAATTATGAACACCTGGGTGGCTTATTTCTTCATCTGTGTATCTCTGAAGTGCGGATCACTCGGAGGAATGACCTTGTGACCTTTCCAAGCTTCCCCTCTTAAGTGTCGCCAAAGGTTCCAAAGTAGTACAGTCCTTTCACTCTTGGTACATGTGAGTGTGGAAAAGGGTGTACATCACATTTGTGGGCATATGGACCCGTTGTACATTAGGCCCCTGGTCATCCTAATGTCAAAATATGTTGCGTTCAACTCTCAACCAGTCAGCACATTTCATGTCAAATTGTTGTTGGTTTTTTTTGGGGTTTTTTTGTGGAAATTAGACAACAAATGGCAAACAACAGTGCAGGACTGTATTATTAAATTACATTACATTAGACTAGATAAACTAGATCAGATTAAATTACATTAGACTAAATTAGGTTAGAGTTAAATGTAGGGTAGGGGTTAAGGTAGGATTAGGTATGGGGAATTTTGAAATTGAAATGTATTAATGTGATAAAACTATTTTCTTATCGTGATTAAATATGTGATTACCCTGAACTAATGTGTTTCAATCTTTGTCCAAAAGGTGTATTCTTTATTGTTGTTTTTTGATAAAAGGGCTCTTAAAGAATTCTAAAGGTACTAAACTGTTTTAAAATAATGTAACTAATCGAAAATGTATTGTAATTTTATTTTTAGTTTATTGACTGTTGTAGGAACTAGCTGTTTATATGAAATTCAGTAAAGATTAGTCTGTCCTATGACCCATATTTAAAGAAACCAGACGTGAGGTGACACTTTAACTTCATGTTATATCAAGGAATTTCTATTTGTTTAAACTTACCTTTACTGGAAACATGTTTGACACAATAAAATGGACACAACATGGTATATTTCAAACCTTAACATAAAAATGATTTCATATATACACACACACACACACACACACACACACTTCTAAACTACATTTCTGTTAAATAAATTAGTTAAAACTGTGAAATGGGAGATGTAGTTACATCAATTAACCATACACAGAGTTATTAAAATATATTTAGTTTGGAATAGGAATGTTAAAAAAAAACGTGTAACAGATGAAACAAAAAAAAAAAAAAAGATTAAAATCCGTCCAGGCATTGTCCTGCTTTGGGAGCAGCGCTTTTAGCTTTAGCTTAGCACAGTTGCTGTAAACCAAGGGTGTCAGTTAGCATCTCCTCCAAAAAAATTGACCAAGACATCTAAATTTTTTTCTAAATATAACCTGGGAGCCGTGTGTTCAGAACAAGTACAAATCAAAATGCAAAATCAAACGTGGCTATTACCAGGGCAGATATTTACTTGGAACTATATTTGGCCTCATCACAGGCAAAGCACCACGAGATAGATGCAAAGTTCTCACGCAGCAGCTTTAACTGTGTATGGCAGCACCAGAATCCTCATAAGTGAAGTTCCGGTCGAATCTGGAAGTTTGTACCTATCTAGTAGTGCTTTTCCTGTGATGAGGCCGAAAATAGTTCCCAAGATATATTTAGAAAAAAATTTAGATGTCCGAGTCCCTTTTTTTGGAGGACATGCTAACTGACACCCTTGGTTTACAGCAACTGTGCTAACCTAAAGCTAAAAGCACTGCTCCCAAAGCAGGACAATACCTGGATGGATTTTAACCGTTTTTTTTTTCACTGTTCTAACTCTGGGGGTGACTGAGACTGACTTAATTTCATGTTTGAGTGTCTTATTCCTTTAAAGGAACTGCTGAATTTCCCTCAATGCACTGTGAACATCATCCTGCTTCAGTCTGTGCCGTGTTTGTGCGTGAATGTTCCTGTCGTATGTGGACTTCAGCTTTTCATGGAGTGGACTTCCATATGTCTCAGCATGTCCTTCTTGTGTGTGAACGTCCTGGAGCAGATGATGCAGGGGTGGGGTTTCTCTCCTGTGTGGGTTCTCATGTGACACAACATGTTGCTCCTCTGCTTGAAGCCTTTGCCGCAGAGTTCACATGTGTACGGCTTCTCCACCGAGTGCACTCTCATGTGGACTTGCAGACACTCGCGTCGAGAAAACCGTTTGCCACACTGTTGGCAGCAGTGAGGCTTCTGACCCGTGTGAACCAGTAAGTGTCGTTTTAAATGGGTCCGAGTCGTGAAGGTTTTGCCGCAGACATAACACAGATTGTCATCAGAATATTTGACCAGTGTTTCAGTCGGTCTCTGTGCATTCATGTCAGAGTTTGGACAGATACTGGTCGTACTTGTATGTGACTTCATGTGCTTCTTTAAAGTGCACTCACCATGAAAAGACTGTCCACACAGCTCACAGTCAAAATGTCCCTGGTTCGTCCATTCACTCATGCTCAGGCCAGCTCTGCTTTGTTTTTGCGTGACCTTTTTCTTTGACTTTGAGTGAATCGGTCCACTCTCAGTCAGTTCTGTGTCACTGGTATCATTTTCAGCCTCGCTGTCCAAACAGAGGGGCTGTAAAACATCTGACCCCTCCTCGACCTCCTCACCTGTTTTCACCCAGTTTATAGCTGAGGTGCTCGGAAAAAGAGCTCCGTCTCTGCTCTGATCAGGTCTGAAACTCACACCAGAGTCTCCATTTTTCTGTTGATCCGGGCTGGACCGCTGATACTGAGGTTCTGGAAACTCTGATCCTGAAGAGCCATGCATAGATGAAAACTTTAGTTCTTCTTCGGAGGCTGAGGATACAAAGAAAAGAATACAAACACTACCTTAAGAAAAAAGTACAAACACTACCTTAAAATAAAAAAATACAAACACTACTTTAAAATAAAAAAAAATACAAACACTACCTTAAAATAAAATAAAAAAATACAAACCCTATCTTGGCAGAGGTCTGCGCTCTCTGAGTGCTTTTCTAGTTTATTCTGTCTGGAGGATTATTAAAACATATGGAAATGCACTGGTAGGAGAGTTTATTCCCAGTATTTTGTTGCATCTGTTCTGGTGGGATTAATCAGATGTTTTTCCTGTTTCCAGAGGTCACTGAGTTGAATAGTGACTCACCCCGGTGTCCTCACACTGGAACACGAAGACCTGTGGGATGCGTTTCTTGCGCTCTTGGACAGTGACAGTCAGCAGAGAGTTGTAGGCGCAGCTGTCCAACACGGCTTTAGTTTGCTGAATGCAGCTCAAATGCATCGACTCCAGCTCTGACTGAGAATCACAACAGAAAGGACATGAAAAGTAGAATGTAAAGTTCAAGATCTACTGTATGGAAACGGTTTTTCCAACTGTGGTGGAAAAAGTACTGACATCCTTCATTTAAGTGCATTTAGTGATGCTCGTACCATTATATGGGATGGTTTTGGATTCTTGTTACTGTTGCATTTATGGGTATATTGCATTTTACTGCTGTAAATATTTAACATTAACTCATTTGATCTACTTTATATACCAGTGGCGGCTGCTGGTCTTTCAAACATTGTCAGCTTACATCATAAAATGTGTCCATTTATTTCTATGTAAATTCTGCCTCTGTTCCTTTTCAAGAAAATGGTCTGTAACCCTGTGATGCTAGTTCACTCTGACTCAGCCAACAGTATGACTGATTAAACTATCTAACGAAATTATATTAAACTCGAACAAGGAATTATTGAAATAATGTTAAACTGAAACAAGAAAATACAACAGTAGAAGAGTAGTAAGAAATGAACAAGTCATTTCGCAGAGAAAATGCCAACAAATGGGTCGCAGTTCCAACTTCACTTGGAAAATCCGGAATGGGACTGATAGGCTGAGTGGTGAAGTGACGGTGTATATCTGGAAATACCTGTCAATCAAAAGAGGATTCAGCCATTCCACTGATCCTCCAATCATCCCGCAGAAGCCCAGCGTCCAGGCCGTTTTGAGTAAAACACATTCTCTCATTAATTCTCACAGTGTCTAATTTCTAAAACTGTCTCTGTCCACAAAGCACAGATGTCTAAGAACATGGTCGTCACCAGCTCCTCACTATGATTTCCAACAGTGTCCAACCTCATTCATGATGGTGGAATGAGACCAAAATCACAGTAAATTCATCTGATTTGGCTCCTACATTTGTGTCCATTTACAGTATTTTACAAAATTAATGGTGACAAACCTTGGTCTCGATGTCACAGAGCAGAAGGTATCCTCCCTGAACCTCCAGGATCATCTCCTGAGGCCACAGGCGACCTTTGGCATCCAGCCTCTTCAGTTTGGCCAAGCAGTCGTTGACCGTCTTCACCTCCTGTCCATCCAGGTCACAGGTGAACAGGTGCTGTGGGTGAAGGTGAGGGTGAGGGTGAGTAATCTGTCTGACTCTGCTGCAAACGTCACTTACCTGGACATCTTTATTTAGGTTGTTTGGATTGTTATCGACCCTTTAACCCCTGATGTGTCTGTGGTAAGCATTCTGAACGTTTGATTTACTTTAAATATTCATGAAAATGCTACCATTTTCTCTCAATTTCAGAATGAGCTGATAAAATAGAATAGAACTTGTTCTTTCCACAGACATCTGAGCAGTGAGTAAGACTGACTCACTATAAAAATAGTCCGTTTTTTTTTTTTTTTACATTGTTCTTCATTTTTTTTATGTTATTTGCAGTGTTGTTGTGATTTTCCTTCATTCTTTTATTGCGTTTTCACTGTGTTTTGACCATATAACTGCTTTTTGGAGCTCAACCAGGTGCCAAAAAGCAGCTGGACTGATATACAAAACAAGAACCCCCCCCCCAAAAAAAAACAAAAACTACTGGAGCAAAGTGTTCCGTGTGTTCCAGTGTTCACAGTTCATGTTCAGCATCCTAAATCTATTACTGATGTACATTCTGAGTGAATTTATTTGTAAAAGCCTGTCAAAGTTCAATTTCTCTCTGTCTTTTTCTGCTATTCCCTCTGTTTTGACCCTAAAACACACAGTAAAACAAAAGCACTGAAGAAAAGGAACACAAACACGTACTCGCAGCAGCCCATTTCACTGAAATAATGTCTCTGGGGTTAAAGGGTTAAGCACTGCATTTATGTGTCATTCTTATCTGTGTTTAACCCATAAAAACCCAAACATCCACTGTTGATCAAAACCATCTACTGATCTACACTGTCTGTCTATTAATCCTATCAATACATGTAAATAATTGGTATAAAATACAGTCTGTCATCTTTTCATAGTCATTAGATATGACCCATTTGGATATTCAGAGGCTCCATAGTTACCATGGAAACACCATCATCTTCTACATCATTGATTTGCCAGTAAAACTCATGGAGTTGGATCAATGACAGTGGATGGAGACACTGGGATTATGTTCAGTTAATGATAGATTTAACTGAAAAAGTCACTTTTTCTTCAGTTTTTTGTATTTTTGATATAATAACCCAGAACTTTAATCTGAGCTTTGATGAACATCTACATCAGGGGTCATCAACAATTACAACCTAAAGAGCCATTTTTATTATAATAATAATAAAACCCACGCAGACACGGGGAGAACATGCAAACTCCACACAGAAAGGTCCCAAGGATCACCCGGGAATCGAACCCG
>JAQQZY010000023.1:41310291-41327716 GCA_030068375.1 Ostorhinchus rueppellii | reverse complement strand
TATTACCCCATATCACTACACAATAGTTGAGATATGGAAGAACAAGAGAATTATACAATATATGGAGAGATTTGTGAGTTAGAAGGTTTTTGGTTTTATGCGTTATAGCAATACTTTAATCTATGTTTGATATAAGTAAGTTTACATGCTCTTTCCACTTTAGCTGCTCAGCAATTATAATACCTCAAAATTTAGTTGTTGACATTCTTTCAATTTTGGTTTCCTTAATTCTAATTTGAACTAATTTATAGTTTTTCCTTTTGCCAAAATAATAATATATTTGGTTTTACTAAAATTTAATGATAATTTATTAATATCAATCCAATCTTTTAATTGTATCTAGAATTTGACTTACCGGTAAATCTTTGCCGGAGCAACAGAGGCTGGTATCATCAGCAAATAAAATACATTTAAGGCTTTTTAGGACCTGACAAACATCGTTTATGTGAGTAAACTAGTAATTAAAGTTTTCACACAAATATAGATTACGGCAGTGAGTGGTGTGTAATGAACCTACGATACGTTGTACATTTGAGCATGAAATGACAATAGTCAAATAAATAACAGAGTGACTGGAATTTCCACCTGTGGACATACAATCAAAAGGACAGGCTTTTATTATGATAGTCTTTGATTTGAACTATGTAATTTAATAACAATTTAACTAAATAATTGTAGAAATATACAGATATAGGTACAAATATATTTAAACTTGTACAAAAGTCCTGCCATAACAGCTGTAAAAGTACTCACTGATTCTGTTTATTTCTACCAGTATTCAGCAGCAGGACTTCTGTAAAAGTTGCCGAAGGTGTTCTTGGTTTGTCAGATATTTCTTTCCGACCTTGTGATGCAGTTTATTTAGGTCAGGTGACTGGACAAGTCATGATAACTAACACCGCAGCTGACTTTTGCCTCTACATAACCCTTCCAGAGCTAGACATACAGATGTTTCAGGTCATGTTGGAGTTAGTGAAACATGTGATGGTGACCTGTACCAACGCAGACCCCTCAGACTGTTTTTAGTCATATTTAAGACCATAATGCGCTATGACAGGAGTCCAACTCATTTCAGTTCAGGGGCCAGACACACCAGTAAAATAATAGAAAAATAGTCCATAAATGATGACAACTCCAAATGTTCTCTTGGTTTTAGTGTAAAAAGTATGTGAAAATTATGGAAATGTTTATATTCACAAATATGAATAGCCTGAACAGCCTGAAATTTCCAAAGAAAATTGAATGAAATTTTAACATTTTTAAGGCTCAAATGATCATTTCTACATGTGCCACCGATCAAAGGCACCATATGTTTCGTACCAGTCATGATATTGTTGAAATGTTCAAATGTGCCTCCATTTCACAGACCCACTGGTGATCCACTGAAGGAGCTGGACACTATTGAACCTTCATGTTTTCAGTGTAACTTTTTGGTCAGACTGGAACCTTTGGTGGGCTGGTTTTGGCCTGTGGGTGGCATATTTGACCCCTCTGGTCTACAGGGTATTTAAATATATGTATACACTGAGTGAACATGCACTTCAAACCAGTTTGAATCAAAACAGGACATACATGTATTTAATCTAAATCTGCTTGTGACTTAAAGTGTTATGAATCTTTACCTTTTGTTCCCATTTGTGGACATTTATATCCTCCTTAGACCCAAGAAAGCACAATTATTATTATTATATTATTATTATTATTTTATTTATATATTTTACATTGAATAGGAAACAGCATGATGCCATCATTTTTATTTATTTATTATTTTTATGTAAAGCTGTGAACCTTGCGTCCTTGACAGAGGACAAAAATACACTGCTGGGTTTCAAAAGGATGTATTTGTTTGTTCAAAATAAACCTTCATTCTGTTAAATTACTTATTTATATTCCCAAAAGAAAAAACAAACAAAGAAACAACAGGAGCACATGTGTTACCCAAAAATCATAGAAGGTGTTCACAAAGAAAGGGTCTATTTAACAGTCCGAGTAATTGAATATCAATGTGCAAACAGGACGTAGCTGGTGTTGTCGTCTAAAAACCAGACCTACTTTATTGGAGTGAGTTCAGAGCAGTAGAGGGCGCTATCCTGTCATCTCTGAGCGGACGGGGACTGATTCAAGTGCACATTTGTGGATTTTCTTTAATTTTCAAGATGTATGATGAAAAACAGTTGTGTCTAAAGGTGTTTAAACATTTGTAAATACAAGACAAAACGGTGTATGTACTCCAATGGTTGGACAGGTCAAAGGTCACAGCCCCACCTGACTGAGTGTCCTCAGTACTGTGTGATATGAAGATCTGTGACTCATGTTTGTGATTCAGTAAGTGAATGAATTATACATGATAATGTCCTGGAAAATATGACCGTAATATATGAAGAAAACAGTGGAGTTACACAGATGCACACACACACACACACACACACACATATACCAAAGAACAGCACCACACAACTGGACAAGACATACTGGAAATGTGTGTGTGTGCGTGTGTGTGTGTGTGTGTGTGTGTGTGTGTGTGTGATAGAGCCAGTGTCACAGTTGGTCATATACTCATTTTTCAAATCTGGTGTTGTTCTTTTTATAGGCGTCCTGTCACAAATACTGCAGCACCGTCGGATGGAGGCCTACGCCCCAGAGACGCTGAGGCTGAGCTGCTCAAAGTAAGAAAACACATGATTTAAAAATGAGGGTCTTTAGCAGCTCTGCTGTGGACTTATGACTGGTTCACTTCCAGTTTGGTCGATATTTTACACAGTATAAGGTGTTCTAAAAAAAAGACTAGGCTGGTGTGTGGTTGATGGTGTCTAAGCAGCAGTTGATAGATTAGATGTTCAGAAGCAACATTGACTAAAAAATAAGTGTTCAGATGCATCAACAAACAGGGGCTGAAGTAGCACAGCACTTTAGCAGGATAGCAGCTACGCATTCTAATGAGGGGCAGCACTTTCCAGCACAGAAACTAATGTAAAGACATGTAATATTCAAAGGAAGGACTAAGGCTGAGGTCTGAGGATTGGGTTGGACCACCATGAAAAGCATCTGCAGTGGCCCCTGCTGGATGGATGGTCACTTAGATAACAAGGACAGTCACTGGTTCTGTGTGTTTAGGATCCAAAAACTCACATGCATGTTCAGTTGTGGTGAATAGAACAGCATCTACACCGGGTTTGTCACCTGTCTGTAAATTATACAGATTAGAAGATGTGTGCTTATCCTCTGAAAATTAATTAAAATATGTATAATCTCAGAGTGTTAGTGCATTTTCTGTGTAAAAAAATCACTTGGGGTAAATTTCCAATCACCTGTAATGTGATTATTCCCTCTGTGGTTTATGTACAGTAGGTTGTTGCAGGTAGAACAAATGATAATCAGATTACCCAAATCTCATTATGTGGAACTCCAGCTCCTCGGCCTCTTCTTCAGTAGGAGTATTATAAATTCACCTCATCTCTGGTGCACAGTGAGTGCACCCGGTGTGGCTCCCTCTGTGCTGCCATGCCTTTTTCTCCCTCCCAGTCCTTCCTATCCATCCATCTGTGCTCTTCACTCGCTGACTTTGTCTCTCCTCTGAGTGTGTTCCAGCCATATTGTGGTTTGAAGTGTTTCTGCTTCTAATGAGCCAATTGTTCTTGTGTTTTGTTCCCCTCAGGGAGCGTTGTGTAGCTAACAACATTCTGCTCACAACCAGTTTAAAACATATTCACTGCACCGGGGAGGGATTGAGGCCAACAAAACAATAATGCCTTGGAGCATGTACAAAATGAAAAATGTGTTAATGACAGTCGCGCTAGCGAAGTGACATTGCATTCTTTTCCTGTCAATTAGACCTTGGTTATTCAAAAGCAATTTGCAACTCCCCGCAGAGTAAAATGTGTGTCGTCTCCCAGACCTTACTCGTGATTGTGTAAGTGATGTATTCATTCCATTTCACTGTGTGCGTCCTAGTTTGAGACATTGAAATAATATTAAGGTTAGAGACGAGCCAGAGTGTTTTATCCATGTGCTGTTTTCACATAAAGGAGCGGTGCTGCTACTTAAAGGCAGCGGATGCACGTCCAAATAAAGGCTAAAGAGCAGAATAAAAGTGTAGGAGTGTTCTGAGGTGTGTGTGTGTGTGTGTGTGTGTGTGTGTGTGTGTGTGTGTGTGTGTGTGTGTGTGTGTGTGTAGAAGCGTGCCGACCATGTTGAAGAGCTATTGATACAGCTGGCATTCAGACCCCTGATTAATTGCCATGGCATTTGGCTGTTCCCGGTAAATGCCACATCCCATGCTGCGTGCTTGGTTAATGGATGTCTGCCCATAGCAGGCCCAGCATCAGCCTTCCGTTCTCTGCTCTCCCTCCATCCTTCTCTCCTGTTCCCTCTCCTCCTCTGCTCCTCTGCATCATAAAAACATCAGCTGTGCTTCATCAGCAGGAATAGACATGAGTGGACAGAGTGGACTGTGCAGCTCAGGTGTCCGAGCACTTGACAGTTTTGTCCGGGGGGGGGGGTATATTCCCATCCAGAGACACTGGCCTAGTCCCAATTCACCCCTTGGCCCTCCCCTTTTCCCCTACTCCTACCCCATGGCCCTACCCCTTTAAACTCCATTCTAAGGGGTAGTGGTGTAACCCTTCTCCTCTGAAATGGTCCAACCCTTCCAGACATGTTGCGTCGTCGACATTTTTGTTTGGGACAGAATTCCCCATGTCGTCAGCAGCTGGAACCATCTGTTCCATGGGCTTTGGTCATCTGTTTACATCTATCAACTATAAACCACAGAAATTCAGTCTATAACACACTGAAATGACATTAAACAGACAATCACATGTTATTTCTGAAGTAAATCCATCCATTTGTATGCTTCTTTGGTCACTGCTGCACTTTTTTTACTGTGTTTACCTCCGTCTGACCCAAGATTTAAAGTGAATTATGGGTAAATTTCTCCTACCCGTGTGGAGTGTGGGCCTGGAAAATCTCTGTTTCGAAGGCCCTCCCTTTAGCCCCTCCCCTCTGACTCATCAAGAATCGGGACACCTCTACCCCTTTATGTGAATGCGCAAAATGGATGGGTAGGGCTGAGGGGGAGGGGCCAAGGGGTGAAATAGGATTGGGCCACTGACTCTTCTTATTCTGACTGCGTCGGTTGGTTCAAAGGTAGTGTAAGGTTGCGGTCTTTCTCCCCTTTTCTTTAATCTCCAGTAAATGTTTTATGATAAGAACTGGAAAGAAAGTACTACCTTCAAGTGTGTATCCCCCAAGACCCAATTTCACTTGTCTTTATATCTTCAAGAAGAAAAAAGATATGAAGATTTAGCTTTCATCCTCAAGTGAATTAGTCTGCTCTATCTTAATGAGGTTTGCCCTGTCAGAGGGAACAGTTCAGAGCTTGCATGCTAAACAGACTGAAATTGGAATAGAGTATTAGCTCCCTAAGTGCAAAAATACCTTCTCTCTGCACCCTAATTCCAACATTGCCATGCAATTACCCTTATACACAATTTTATCTTGTCACTTCCAAATGGGAATAGAAGACCAAGCAGAGCAGAAATCATCTTGTTTTTTTTCTCCCCTTCGTTCTTCTTTTTCTTTTTGGAAAACTAATTCCAAAATCTAATTAACTGCAGAAAAACATGTCACCAGTTTGGCTCGAAACATCGAGTGCAGTTATGCAAATGGACCCGAGGATTGTAGAATGTGATTTGACAGAAGCTCATTTTGGATGGTGTGAGGCCAGATAGAAAGATTACTCAGCCGTATCTGAGTGCAGCCAAACAGGAAACGATGAGCCTGGTAATTTATGGTGTTGGTATTTCTCCTGTTTGACTTCAGACAGCTCATTAAGGGGCGAGGTGTCACGGAGCCGGCCGGCCGGACGGACAGACGGACAGGAGTGGTTTTCCAAAGGGCCCTCCTCTGCTCTGTCTGCATCAGCTCTTTTCTGCCTTTTGCGTCACCGGCTTAATCTCTGACTTTTTTTAATATGAGGTGCCAAATAAGATTACACAATTCATCATTTTGTTCCACACAGGGAAGAGGAGATGCTATTTCATCCTCCCACTTGTCTTTAGTCTGCTTACAGGGCGGTTTTAAGGCAGCCATTGAGAAATGGCCAGAGGGCTGTGAAAAGAAGAGGAGGACTGTCCTATATTTTTGAGGAACCGGCAGAGGAACAGTGTGGATGGCTGTGCACTGACAGTCTGCTGTACAGGTGTCATTTTGTTGTTTCTGGCTCCTGCACTGTTGGCAGAGTGGTGTCCATATGCTGTTCTGAAACTCAATTAACATTTGTCTCTGCTGGGTGCGTGCTCAAATACAAAATGTAACACTGCCTGTGAATATGCCGTCCCAATATTTTAATGGAATTCTGCAGCCACATCCAGCACCAGCCACTAAACAAAACATGCACTGTAACATATTACCTTCAGCCTTAAGGCCTTTAGAAACTCCTTAAAGCTTTTCAGTGACACAAGAATAACACTATATCTACAGTATGCACACTCTGGAGGTGTCCCCCTGCAGCCGTGACCTTTCATGCTGATGTCAGTTCATACATTGAACTCTTCAGGAGTCCTGCTCACACCCTGACAGCTCCTGATTGCCTGCCAGTGAGTGTTTGTTTGCAGACATTGGGAGCCATACAAAAAACTCCAAAGGTCCACCACGGTACAAACAAGTAATTAATTATTGAGGACACCTAACATGACTGCTCGCTAATCTACATCGCCGTTTAAAGCCCCTTGATTTATAATTCAGGCTGTTCTTTCACTCCACTGAGTGCTGAGATTGGAAAGCTGCACTTGAGGGCACTTGAACGTTCCAGGGGCAGGGTGCATCTCTCAGCTGAATGCCCTGTGTGACTGTTGGCGCGCATACTTGGGTGCTGTGCATAAGTAAATATGCATGTGCGCTGAATACTAAGACGAATGAAAAGTTGAGTGTGTGCACCAGGCAAGAGTTCATTTAATTATGTTGTAAAATTCCCCCATTTTCAGAGCAGTTCTCTGTGTAACCGCCCTCACAACGTTTTAAAGTGATTACAAATGTATTTGTGCTAAAAACACTGGGGTGCCTTGTTAGACAAACCCACAAGCGCTTCTTTTTTAATATGTGTGGCAGATATTACACTGAGTGCTGTACATTAGAAATGCAAATATGGCGTCAAAGGGGTTTTAGTTAATTAGCTGTAGATGTGATGCTGGCGCCGGCCCATAGCGGCGTGTGTTCCTTGGGACTGCAGACCTCGACGGGGGTTCTGCTTTTTGATCTGTGGATCCCACGGTATGTTAGCATTTCCAGAACCTCTGCACACAGAGACAGATGGGACACACGCACCTTTCTGTGACTCATCCAATCTGTTCTGAGGTTTTCGTCATTCACCAAAATGTATCACATTGTAAGTGAAATAACTGCATGTAGTTTAACCATGATCCTATGGGTTTTTAGTTCTGGTCCATAAAATCGTTTAACAAGTGTGTGCCAGTTCTTTCAGTAAAATGTCAGCTGCTGACATATCCAGCATGAATAGTATTGTATCTAAAGGCTGTTGACTCGGCAGTAATTATGGAAGCATTACATTAAAGAACAATTTGACAAACATAGTCACAAATGCAGGCAGTTCACATTCACCATCCATTTATAAATGTAAAGTTTATGCGACTCACATATTAGTCGGTTTTCTAAATCAATACATCTGTCTTCCCAACTTCCAAGTCTTATATGAATGATTTTTTTGCACCCCTGATCCATTGGAAGATTGATTCCTTCCAGACCTCAGTGCACCTCCCCCTGCTGGCTGATGATCAAACAACATGAGGTCTTTAGTGAGACTGGCAGGGTGTCCCAGTTCTAATTACTATGGACTAATACTCTGTGTACCACTGTTACCGGCACTGTTTTGGCACTTAAGGCACAGAAGGAAAAAGTGTGTTGTGCTATTTTGTACCAACAAACCTGACTCCAGCTGTGTGTCACATCTACTGAGCTGTTTCTTGGGATCAACACATCTTTATTTTGTGCCCAGTGAACTGTCAAACACAGGTGTAATTAATAACAGCGCTAATCGCCGGTCTCAGCATCGCGCATGCGTCTTGATCACCTGAGGACTTGTGTGGAATTCAGCCGTCATTGTTTTGTCTTTTTGAACGTGTGACTGCTGTAAAAACAGGTTATGTTGAGGACTATAGAAGATCAGTATTAAACTCCATAAATGCATTCAGTCAGGAATGTCTGTTATAATAAGGTACCGTCCCAGCAGAAGTAGGCTGGCATGTTTTTGTTCACAGTGGAATTTTTTTAGATGTTGAATATGAATCTGCAACTAGGACACAACATTAGCCATCTTTCCTCAGCTTTGCATGTCCCTGTGTATCAGCCTTCTTCAGTATTTGATCCACAGTCACTATAAGAACTCTGAAAGCAGCCTCAGGAACGTGTTAGAGGAAAGTGTGGAGTGCAGTTAAGGACTGTAGACCTTCTGTAAAAATGTCACATTTTACTGTAAAGCTTTTTGTTCAAGGCTTTATTAAGACCGTAGTTAGTCCGAGGAATATTTAAGATCCAGGCGTCTCTTCCAGTTCAGAGTTGGCTCTTTGTGCTTCTACCTCGTGGACAGAGTTGGCTGTTGAAGCTGAAATGAGCTCCATTTAAGCTGACAATGAAGTGGAATCACACTGTACGGTAAAATTAAATTAGGAACGGAAGAAACTTTGCTGCTGCTTCTATTCTTTTTAATTGTATCATTCAAAGTTGTGTGACTGTCATGAATGAATTATAAGATCACCTCAGGATATGAAACCGACCGCTGGAAAACGATTGTCGCTCCACTTATTAAGTATTTATATTTTCACTGGGAATGCGTGATGGGACGGTGACAAGACAGATGAAATAAATATGCAGCGAATACATTAGACATGACAAGGAGTGGTTTAGTGTGCATCATTTCTGGGCTGTAATGATGTACTGGGTTTGTTCTGATCGGCTGCCTGCCGTTGTTACGACCTTCTGCATCAGGGGAGTTTCAGAGGAGGTAGCATCGTCCAGGAGCAATAAGAGCAGCTGCAGAATGTGACCATTTACATTCATAATGAGCCCGGAAAACCACATGATCATCTGTGCACAAAAGCGGCCAGGCTTTGTACTTTAGAACACATTCTCACATTTATATTATTATAGTGGGGTTATCAGAGTTTAGTATAGTATAGTTTATTATATTATAGTATAGTTTATTCAAGTATAGCATAGTTTATTGTATAGTACTGTTTATTATAGTGTAGTATAGGTTATTGTAGTTTATTATAGTATAGTACAATTAATTATTGTATATTATCATTTATAATAGTATAATATTGTGTATTATAGTATTGCTTATTGTAGTATTGTATCATTTATTATGGTATAGTATTGTTTATTATAATACAGTATTGTTTATGGTAGTATAGTATTGTTTATTATAGGATATATCGTTTATAGTAGTATAGTAATATTTATAATAGTATAGTATTGTTTATTATAGTATAGTATTGTTTGTAGTGGTATAGTATTGTTTATAGTGTAGTATCGTTTATTGTAGTATAGTATCGTTTATAGTAGTATAGTGTCGTTATTATAGGATAGTATCGTTTATAGCAGTATAGTATCTTTTATAGTGGTATAGTATCATTTATAATAGGATAATATCGTTTATAGTAGTATAGTATCATTTATAGTAGTATAGTACAGTATTGTTTATTATAATATAGTATTATTTATAGTGGTATAGTATAGTTTATAGTAGTATAGTATCATTTATTATAGTACAGTATCATTTATAGTAGTATAGTATCGTTTATTGTAGTATACTGAAGTTTATAGTAGGTCTGAGAAGGACAGGTTGCG
The DNA here is from genome assembly GCA_030068375.1 of Ostorhinchus rueppellii. Taxonomy (NCBI): domain Eukaryota; kingdom Metazoa; phylum Chordata; class Actinopteri; order Kurtiformes; family Apogonidae; genus Ostorhinchus; species Ostorhinchus rueppellii. The sequence goes on along the minus strand of JAQQZY010000023.1, from coordinate 41,317,852 downwards.
GAGTGTAGTGTGGTGGTCAGAAGTCAGAAGTGGATAGAAGTACACATTCTTATTCAAGTACTGAGACACATGTTTAAGTACTATTGCAAATATTTTAGTACTAGTACATATGTTTAAGTAGTAATATGTATATTTAAGCACTAGTACACATATTTCAGTACTAGTACCCATATTTCAGTACTAGTACACATATGTAAGTACTAATACACATGGGTAAGTACTAGTACACAGCAGTCGAACAGGACAAAGCGCAGGCTCTGAACTCAAAGTAGGACATCTCCACTGGCTGTTTGTGTAAAACTCACTGAACTTCATGTCATATTAGTCATTTCAGTATAATGTGAAGCCGATTAAACCTCTGCTACTTCAAATGAAAGAAAAAACCAACACACTGAAAATTATAAATATGAATTTCCAGTGTCAGCAGCAGAACTCCAAACATTCAGCACTTTTCGTATTCAGTCTTTTAACATAGTTTGAACATATGACACTTTTTTTGCAGAATATTTCTCTTGTAATTTTTTCCTAAAGTTACATGTTTTTACACGGTTTTTGCCTTGTTTTGTCTTGAAAGTTCATTTTGCGACATGTTTGTTCTCATCTTTTCTATATGTTGTTGTCTCAAACATTTACAATGGCGAGAACTAGTATATGAACCCTTGAACATTCAAGGTAAGGAACCATCATAAAAAGTGATCAGATCTGCATATGCGGTGTTTAACAATTGTATTAAACCACCAGTCATGAAAACAAGTAAACATAAATGACTTCATAGTTTATCAAAAACTTGTTTCATATTAACAATTTCATTGTTATTCATACAGAAAATGAAAAATGTGAATAACAAAATAGTCCTCGTTGACAGATAATAACCATACCATGTCCATATTTAGTGTGTCCACCTTTGGTGCAGATAACAGTTTACATTCTTGCTGTCATTATTTTTATGTAGTTTTACACAGGAATGCAAGAGAATAACTGGAATTGTACAACTTCATCAAAATATAGTCATTTGCTGCTGCATTTCCCTTTGTGTTTTTGGAAAACATTAAATGTATGGATAGCAACAATAGTTGTATTTTAGCATTAAAAATATGGTTTGGATAAAAAGATCTGTCATATACTGGTGGTTTAACCATTATAGAAACATAAAAAGATATATGGGTAAACAGAAATACTGTTCAATTATGGCAGCAGTGGTATACCTTATACTAGGTGCAGATAGCAGATCCTTCAAAGTAAAAGCAGTGCATCTGTTTTGTTGATATATATTTGCATTGATGTTTAAATGGACAATGACCTCATGGGGGCTGGGTCAGCCATCGGGCCACGCCCATGTCTGATGTAGACAAACGCAGTGTTATTAGTCTGATACCAAAAAAGGATAGTGTGTCATATTTGTATTAACCGCAGCTCTTAAACATTCTCAGTACTTCTCAAACAGTAAGTGCACCCTGAGGCTAATGACTCCAAAAAGAGCTAATTGGAGTCACGAGTTAGAAAACCTGAAGTACACACAACGAAATGAGATCGGAGCTACTCTGACTTATAAAAACCACTCCATGGAACTGGTGACAGATGCAGATCAGATCACATTTTATGACTAATTCAAATATAAATATCCAAGGGTATATGAAGATACTTAAAATTAGGTGTAATAAGACAGAATATACATGATACCTTAAATTCATTCATTCATTCAAGCTTTATTAAAGACACATAAACTAGGTCCATAGGATAAGATAAAATAAAAGAAGTAAAAGAAAAAAAGAGCATATATTCATACTTTGCTTGTACATGAAGGCTTGTTCGCCAGTGAGACCACATTTTAGATGTAAACCTTACAGAGCTAAACTTAAGATAGACCAGGGCTTGTACAATTGAATTTGATGATTTTGTAACTGCACATGAATGAATACTTAAAATACCGTATAGCAGCTGGACAGCATCAAACATCACAATCAATAAACATCTGATTGGCACTAGAATGTCTTGGTACCTTCAGCAGTTCCTCACTGAATCATTATAAGCAACCACAACTTTGTGCATGGATCTGTTTTTGTAGCTGCACCACAAGTTTGTGTTTTATTGTATTGTATTTTCCTATTTATTGTATTTATTGTCTCCTGGATTTTTAAACAGTTGTCATAGGGTTTTTTTTTAATAAGGTTTTATGTTGTTATATATTGTCCATATGGGCATAGGTTTTCTAGTCTTTTTTTTTTTTTTAAATATAATTTTATGGTTGTCTTGTGTTCTTGTTTTATCTGATCCTGGGTGCAACCGCACAAAAATTCCTGTGTGATATGCACAAATGGTAGCCTAGAAATCAAGACCACCTAGCGGCAGAAAATATTCTTACCTAGCTTGTGGTCCAACATAATACAATAGGAGACAATTCTTGCTCCGACACAAAGTCTGTCAGACCAATCAACCCACTCTGTCTGTGTAGTGAGTCATTGGGGCGGGCTTTGCACGATGACAACAGGGCTGTGCGAGGGCAAGATAGCAGAACAACCAAGATAGCAGAACAACCATAGAGAGCAACAAAGATGGATGTGGCTAATGAACTGCGCTCTTTTGAATCATCTTTGTTGTCGATTTTGGGAGAGTTAGACTTGGGCTTTTCTTTGAAAGTTGAGCAGAAAGAAGCACTTGTTTGAAGTAATTTGTTTTAAAGGATGTATTTGCTGTTTTGCCAGCTACTATAAAAGTCTAATATACCAGCTGGCTCCGCTTGTAGCTAAAAGGAGGAAGACCCTCTGGTGATCATATCACACTGTCGGTTGCTCTGATTGGTCATAGAACTGGCCAATACATGCAGGAACAGTTTGAACGACAACGGTTGAATCCACCCACAGGTTTCAGCTCTCTCAATGGTCCGATTCCAGACTATACAGTTCATGTATGGTTTGGTCTGCCAGACTACACAAATGGCAATAAACTTCTTGAATATTGAGTGTACAGAAGAGAGCAAAAGGTTCAGAAAAGTGCAGTTTTTACATTAACAGAGCACATAGGGAACCTACGGGCGAGCATGTTTGCCTGACCATACAGTTTACATCACTGCCTGTAAATGTATCTGTCATCAGTGAGGCCACTCCTAATATAATGTCCACGATACTTAATTTCATCTGTGACAGTGATAACATTTCTACACAAGTAAAGATCTGGAAATGTCAGTTTTAGATCATCTATCCTGCTGAAAACTCAGTAACTGCTCTAAAAATGTTGGAATAGATGGCCGTCACATACCTAAAAACAGGTACATTCTTAAACTCAGTTGCACTAACGAAGTATTTGCTCTGTTGTCCCCTTTACTTTTCTACCTGCTGAAGCCACTGTTCTATTTTCAGGAGAATTATTCTAGCACCGGGACGTTTGTCGTCCTCAGTCCCGTCAATCCTGTGTCCTTGCGTCCCCTCTTTGTCAGCTCCTCTGTGCTTCTTTCCAGTTTCTCTTTGTTCTTTCCCCTATCTCTGCTTCTCTTCATAATGTAGCCATGGTGATGCAGAGCTGTCTCAATGCAAAGGGCCCACTGGCACACATTCAGCAGGGGAATCATAGAATAGATGGAGGCCAGAGTGCAGGGATGTGCGGCGGCGCTGGTGTTGGAGGGAAGTCAGCCTTGAACCAACTAGTCCCGACCAAGAGAATAATAGTCGGAGTGCTCTCAGAGATAGAGAGCTTGTGAGGAGGGAAGACAGTGAAGGGGTCTGCCTCATTTGCACTGAGTCCTCCCCCCTTCACACAGCCAGCTGACAGGGGATATTTTTATCAGCCTGGCACACACAGCGCAGAAAAGGAACAAATTCATTTGTAACCACACACTCCCAGCCAAGGACAAGATCTCAGCAGGATAGAACATTACTGTCTTTCTGCTCTATCAGAATAGGAATCAGTCATTTTTATTGATGCACCTGCCTTGGCACTATCATGCAAAGGTGCTGAACAAGGCCCTGCCCATTTTGTGTCCAATGAAGTGGAAAAAAGAAAACACGACTCCCCAAGGTCTGGGCTTTTGCAGCGTGGTTGTTTGTCTCGTCAGACATGCACACTTGTAATCGTTTGTTTGCATCTCGGTTTTCCTTTCCTCGCCGTTGTCTTTCCATATCTTTTTGTTGCAACCCTCTGTGGGGACTGTTCCCCCCTGCGGTTCCTCTGGTGGAGGAAAGTTTTCATCTCTGGAACATATATTAGATTGGTGGAGGAAACATCTGTTGATCGGTGCCGAACCCAATTAGAAGCCAGTACAATGACACAGCGTAAGTGTGCGTGAGAGCGAGCGAGGGAGTGAGTGGGTACATGAATAAACCATGTGCTAAAGTGGTGTCACTGGGCTGCTGTGTTGGCATGTCGGCACCGCTCAGGAAAAACATGGCCGTCTCTTGGGCATTGTCTGTAATCCAGCATGTTAGAGCAGCTAGATGGCTCCTTTATGTAAGTAGTCTCAGAGTCTCACAGATCATCTGATATGCACAGTGGAGAGAAATAAATAATTTTCCAGCAGCATGTTTTGTTTTAAGATGATTATGACGAGTATTAGGGCATGCTAATCCGTTCTCACAAAGGGTTCGTAGTTCCAATTGGCTTGATCAACAATGCAGGATTAGTGCTGAATACACCTGACATTAAAACTGGAAATATAATTTACTTTATCCTCAAATGCCATGCAAATCCGGCATTCGGAATATTATGTTATGCATCTGCGAGGGACAGTAATGGCCAGAAAAACAGTCTTTGATTTTCTCAAAGCGCCATGGTTTCATCTCTGTGCAGTGACACAAATAACGCTGTGTTCCAAGCTGACAGATAGATGATCCATTGCAGGCGTTGTAATTGAAAACACTGTGAGGGGGTGGACAATTAATCTCCTTTTCTCCGGCTTTAAGAAAAAAATTTTCCACTGAGAAATACCTTGAAATGCAGATAATAGATAAGAGTGTTATTGATTAGATGGGGTGGGAGGAGAGGCGAGGAGGTGCAGAGGTTCTCCATCACTAATCTCTCTGGCTATGACTGCATCTAAATAACCTGCAGAGAGGGATAAACAGGCGCATCCATCATGGGACGGCTGCAGAGGACAGTGATGGATGCCGCCGCCCTCCGCCGCCCTCCGCCGCACCTCTCCCTCCTGGTCAGGGATAGGAAGTGACACTGGCACTCAGGAGAAATACCCGGCTTAAAGTGAGCAGGAAAATGCCTCCTTTAGCTCGGCTGTGATGGAGGGATTCGGGGCAGGCTTTGTGCGAGTTTGTGGGATTGTCCGCTGTCCTGTTGTCTCTTTGAGTTTGGAGGATGATCCATCTTCATAGATCCTGTTTGTTTTTTTCAAAGGAGAAATTGGTTTTGTGGATTTGTGTGTGTGAGTGTGGGTGAACTCATTCATATGCCCTTTGTGTGCTTGTGTATAAATTGATCTGGGGGTGTGTGTCTTTTCATTTCTGTCTGCATGCCCTTATACACTTTGAGCCAAATCCCTCGCCGTAAGCGCCTGGACCTGGAGAGCAGTCCAGCCCACGCCAGCTCACCCGGGAGGTGCCAGCCTGATAGATACGGAGTGTGTGCCAGGCTGTGGCGTCCCTCCCCACCCCTGCAGCATTAAGATTGATCCCTGGTTCCCTCCCCTTCCTTTCTCTCTCACTCCTCGGTGTGCCTCTGCCTTTATGAGGCTGTGAATAGGTGAAGCTCACAGGCTCCAACAGATGGCTGGAGCTGCCCTGCTTCACTGTCTCGCTCACACAAACACACACTATGAATGAGAGTTTAGAGGGAGGAAAAAGTGACGGCGAGAAAGAGTAGAAGCAGGAAGTACTGTAGGAGAAGAAAGGCTGAAAACTAGTGGAAACACCGAGAGGCAGCGGGGAGGAAGACGGCGAAGCAGAAGGAGCTGCAGGATAAAGGCAAATATGCACTGAAGAGGAAGAGAAGAACAGGAGAGAACCGCTGAAAAAGGGAGAGAGCACACAATTGAATTGTAGATTGAGGGAGCCTCTCTCCTCCCTCTTTCCCTCCCTCTTTTATTTATCTCCTGTGAAACCACGCCTCCCTCCTTTCACTTGTCAGTGCATCTATAACAGTGAGCTGTCTGCAGCGGGCTGCGTGGGGGGCGACACCAGCTCCTCACTCTGCCAACAGCACTGGGGGGACCGGGTTTCCAAAGGGACCAGCCGGGACCGGATGGTACTGGACTGACCAGAACAGGTGTGTGACTTCATGGGTTTTCTGTGTACGTTTGTTGTGCTCGTGGTGGGTGACGGAGGGCAGCATGTGTTTTCCTTTTCTGCTGTGTGATCACCGGTTCCTCCACACGACTTGGTTTCAGAGGAGCGTATCTAGAATGTACAGTGCTGGAGCTTTGCCCTAGTTTACACTTGAATGCTCTGATCCGTTCTGTTCGCCTCTGAGATTTTTGCATGGAGTCGCTAACGGCACTGCTCATCAGGGTAAGAGAGACGAGTCCGCTCCGTCATCGGATGCACTGGACTCCTTTTGCATCGCAGGCTGGAGAGGAGCCACTGTTTATCTGGGGGAACAAGTTGGTAGTTGTACACGCTGTCATCCTGTCCTGTGTCATCAGGAGGCTCAGGTGTCTGCATATTTACACAAATCTGTGCTTTGACAGCTCTAACGTCACAGTCACGTCTGCATGTATGAGAAGAACCCACTTTATTCAGTGTGTGGAGCTTTCCCACTTTACTGGCATGCTGTGGTGTTGAATCCAGTTTGTGATTACTCGTCTTTGTGTTTCCGTTTCACAGTCTTTGGTGTATGGAAATATGGAACATTTATTGTGTCAGCGTTGCTTTGTGTTTACTCTGCCAAATATAATCCTGACATTTGCTGAGTTGAGTGTGGGGCTTAAAATTAGACCAAAAACAACAGTTGAAACAGTGAAAATGGCACTTTTTCCAAACAGACATGCAGTTCTAGCTGTGGGTTGTTTACCTTGTGTGAAATACATACACAGATGTGTTTTTCGTGGAGGGATCTAACGCCCAACCCTTTCAACAGTTGCAGCTGCACCTCTCCTATAGAAGCCTTGACCGGGTTTAGTCCCACTGAATGTACTCACTATCAGTGTTTTGTCAATATCTTCATGGGTCAAAAGGCTGTGTCATCACCAAGCGGTGGCAGTTAAAAGCAGTGGAGTGGAGGTGGGGGGTGGGGGGGTGTAAGCACTGACCTAGAGGCTGAAATATTTATGATAGAGACAGCTGAACGCCCCGCGCTGTTTGTAGCAATATGGGTGGATGGATAAAGGAATGCAAAGATGGAGGGATGAAGGATGGAAGGAGAGAAGCTGTAGAGATCTGTTCTTTAAGCATTCATAATTTATCACAACGCACTCTGCCATGGAAGCTCCAACCCCCACATCAACTGGCCTCTTTTCTCACTGAGACGCCAGTGGACTTAAGGAGGATGCTCCCGCTAAGTCTACCTGTCAGCCACTCCCCAGGTATGTGAGGCTGCCACCATAGTCTACAAGCTCACACACACACACACACACACACACACACACACACACACACACACACACACACACACACACACACACACA
>JAQQZY010000023.1:41217166-41228178 GCA_030068375.1 Ostorhinchus rueppellii | reverse complement strand
TACTATTATTATTATTATTATTATTATTATTATTATTATTATTATTATTATTATTATTATTATTATTATTATTACAATTCAGTAGTATTTGCGGCCAAATTGCCCATTTCCCCCCTATGATGGTGAAGCCATGCCCCGCCCTACTCTGCCTTCACTGATTAGATTGGTTGACATTAGGCATGAGGACTGATGAGCCAATAAGAGGCAGAGTAGGGCGGGTCATGCTGAGGAAAATGTTGCTAACTAGTGCAGGCCACCTCTGGAACCTGATTGGACAGCTCAGGTGCCGGTGCCACCCCAGTTGATTGACACTGCACTTCCAGTTGGATTGGAAATGCGAACGAGGAAGGCAGAATAAAGGGTTTCAAGTGAGTAGCACGTACTGAGAGAACCTACGTTCATGGAATACGTAATTCTGAGGTAAGTGTTAAGGTGGTTTCAGAATGAGTCACTGTTTTAAACTATTGGACATATGGCTGCACATTTAGAGAAGAAGAGATGCCACCAGTAGTTAAACAGTGTGAGTAGACTAATGTAATGAAAGGCTAATATTATGAGAAGCTGATGTTATGAGAGGTTAACATAATGAGAAGCTAACATTATGAAAGGCTAATACTATGAGAAGTTGATGTTATGAAAGGCTAATATATGAGAACCTAATGTAATGAAAGGCTAACATTATGAGAAGCTAATGTTATGAAAGGCTAATGTTATGAGAAGCTAATGTTATGAAAGGCTAATATATGAGAAGCTACTGTTATGAAAGGCTAATGTTATGAGAACTTAATGTAATGAAAGGCTAACATTACGAGAAGCTACTGTTATGCAAGGCTAACATTATGAGAAGCTAATGTTATGAAAGGCTATTGTTATAAGACGCTAATGCTATGAAAGGCTAATGTTATGAGAAGCTAATGTTATGAAAGGCTAAAGTTATGAGAAGCTAATGTTATGAAAGGTTAATATATGAGAAGCTACTGTTATGAAAGGCTAATGTTATGAGAACCTAATGTAATGAAAGGGTAACATTACGAGAAGCTACTGTTATGTAAGGCTAACATTATGAGAAGCTAATGTTATGAAAGGTTATTGTTATAAGACGCTAATGCAATGAAAGTCTAATGTTATGAGAAGCTAATGTTATGAAAGGCTAAAGTTATGAGAAGCTAATGATATGAAAGGCTAACATTATGAGAAGGTAACGTAATGAAATGCTAACATTGTCCTATGTTTACCTCCTGTTAAATACATTTATGCAGCTACTTGTGTGACCAATAAAACCTACAAACTGTTCATGATCAAGTCATGATAATTTTATAATCGTGAACAAACACTGATGGATTTTTAAAAAACGAAATAGAGTAGTCTGACATGTCACTGTTTCTAAAACAGGGTGTTTTTCTGGATTTCTTAAAAAAAAATATATATATATATTTAGAGGATACCCACTTCTCCAGGGACCACTGCGTAAATGTAAATATTTAATTTGCTAAACACTGTCAGTATATTTTTAACCAATACATCAATTAACTTACTCCCTGTAATATGAATTTACTTCAGTTAAACCTTATATTTCTTCAACATAAATTATCTTCTGAGCCTTATGCTTCTATGAATATTTGATTGAACATTTACTCTAGTGAAAACTTGTTATTTATACACAGGATATATCATTTAAACTATGGCTATTTGGAATATAAAAACAAGACAACACATATTAACCTTGAGTGTGGAGGACATGGAAAAGGATTAAAACCGTCACACACACACTTTGTTTACCCACAGCCGAGCTTTGATATTTATTTACCTGATACCAGAGGATAATTTACACTGGAGCTTACTGCTGCTGTTGCTGAATATTATAAACATTGTGTTTTTATATTCAGTCACAAAGGGAATGACTGTGTATTTAACCCTATAAAGCCTATCTATTCAACATCATATCATGACTCTGCTTAAATATACATACTGCTTTTAAGTGGTGTGTTATCTGTATGCATTATAAGCTTTCAGCATGTATGTTCAAGCTGTTATTAGCCTCCGTTCAACCTGAATTGATGTGCCAAATAGCACCCATTGTGGATTTGGGTTAAGGTTATGCGAACTGGAGAGCTTGACATAAATTGACATGTGATTGTTGGTTAATGTAAGCCAATGGTGGTGGTGAATAGCACGTGAAAGGGTGAAAATGCTTTGGTATAGCATGTCAAACGCCATCAGAACTGGTGTGACATACAGCGCCATTTATTGAGATTCATTAAATAGCAAAGTTGGAATTATTTTGAGATGAATTTCCTCCATCCTTGAATCTGCTGGGTTCTGGTTTCTTTCTAGATGACTTCCTCAACATGTTTGTAATCACAGAAAATAGAAACAAAAACATGGTTAAAAAAAAAAAAAAAGAAAAAAGCCAAATCACAGGGAAAAAAAAAAACAACCCACAAAAACTTTTATTACAGTCTCTGCTTTTACAAACTTGCTTTTAGGAGTGTTTTCAATCACATAAATGGTTCAAGACTGGATCAGAATCTGTCCATCTCTCTACACACACACACACACACACACACACACACACACACACACACTAAAACACACTTAGAACAGCCATTTGTGCAATATGTACAAGACAATTTTTTTATCAATACAAGTAAAAGAAATGCCTCGTGAATAAATATGTTTACACTCAAAAATATTGTGAGTGTAACATGTAATTATGTGGTTATGTGGTAATTTAACCCAGAAAACCAGTGTTACTTTTGTGGCAGTTCCCAAAAGATTTTTTTTTTTTCTAAATTGAACCTTTCTTAAGTGATTTATCACCATTTATTATATTAGCGTCTGTAATTTGCATATTTTTCAGTAAACATGTATTTGCCTGTATTTAATGTACCGATCATGTAGATGTTCATAAAAGCTCAGTTTAAAGTTGACAGTTATTATATCAGAAACAGAGAAAACTGAAGAAAAAGTGACTCAACAAAATCTCTCATTAACTGAACTTAAACCCAGTGTGTCCATCCACTGGCATTGATCCAATTCCATGGGTTTAACTGGTGAGTCAATGTTGTAGAAGATGAAGGTATTTCCATGGTAACTACAGAGCCTCTGAATGTCCAAATGGGTCATATCTGATGACCATGAAAAGATGAAAAACTGTATTTGACACCAATTATTGACATGTATTGGTAGGATTAATGGTTGAGAAGTTATTAAACATTTTATATCAGTAGATGATTTGGGTCGCCAGTGGCTGTTTGGGTCTTTATGAGTTAAATATAAGATTAAAAAATTAAACAAACAAACCCTAAAATAAATAAAACAGAACAAAACAAAACAAAGGTGTCCCAGACAGGTTAGGGGAGTCTTGTTGTAGAACAGGGACGCCAAAAATACAGCTCCAATCCAGGTCCAGTCCGGCCTGTGGGTGAATTTGTTTAATGCAGAAATTACTCTGAAGACATAAAGAATCAAAGGTGTCAATTTATTTCAGGGTCCACATACAGACCGATATGATCAAATCAGCTAAACCAGTAAAATACTAACATAATAAAAGGACTACTACAAATGCTACTACAATTATTTTATTGTAAGGGGAAAAAAAGAAAATGCATGAAAAAGTTTATATTTACATTTACATTCTATCTTTTCACAAAAACAGTTTCATAACACGATATTATTTTATGTTTTCCAAGATATATTACACTCCTGCAAGAGCCAAACTTACTAAAATGTACCATATTGTTAGTTTTTTGCCTGATAACACTTAAATACAACATTTCACACTGAAAAAAAGAACATCTTTACTAAACAAGTCTCATTAACGGAGTGTTTTTTTGATGTTAAATGTTGTACGATGACACAAAAATAAACCATCATGGCGCCAATAAAAGAGGGTGGATTCATATAAATGTGTAACAATACTGACAAATGAGTAATACTGAAAATATAAAACCACACAGTGAAAAATGCAGTGTTAATATTTCAGAGTCAAGTTATTTTAACCTAGATAGAGTATTCCTAACTGTGGAGAGTAAACCAGCTCTAACAGGAGAGTTCAAAGTCAGTGCAAAGTTCTGCACAAACAGTGTCAAATTCAACTCTGCAGAGTGACGATTAGTCCCAGTCTGCTGCATTGCATTGTGGGTACTAGACATTTTACTCATTGTGTTCTACTTCATGTGCTGGGGTTCGGGAGGGGTATTAATGTTTATTTAGATTAATTTGTCTGTTTTACAACGTTTATTGGCCTTTTTATGTTTATTTTTCATCAATGTGACACCGTGAGTCAAAACTGTAGCAGAACAATGATAATATGTGATTGTCGCTGTGAAGCTGTAATTGTACAATTGATGGGAGAACTTGTCTAAATCAAAACTAAAGGACTTCCTAAGGTTTCAAAAAAATTATGAAAATTATCTCATGACCCCCACCTCTGGAACCGCTGCAATTCTACATAGTTTTAATATGAACACATCATAAAGTAATTCTTAAACTAAATTTGGAGTCAATATAACTCTGTAAAGTGTAATATTACTCGAACAGTGTGAGAACACCACAGTGTTAAATATTTTTTCATATTTCGTTAATTTTCACACTGACTAGAGTAGAACTCTGAAAATTTGACACTGGCCATAAAGTAAATTTTACTCAAATTTTGAGCAGGACCAAATGTTATCTGAAACAAAGTTAAATTCAACTCTCTAAGAGTTAAATTGACACTGTTTTTTTTTTTTTACTTTGTGCCCTCTGTCAGGGGTTTTAGACTTTGCACATTAACTGTTACCAATAGCCATAAAATTACAAGTTTTAGTAATATTTGCTCTAGAAGACATTAGTATATGTCCTACACTGCAAAAATCTAAATCTTACCAAGTGTTTTTTTCTCACTGTAGTGCAATTATCTCATCACACTAAAATAAGACAGAATCACCTAAAAGGGAACTGATTTGTAGACAATAGGTCTTCAAAATCTGACTTTAAGAAATCTTACTAAGATGATTTTCACTTGTTCCATTAGCAGATTTTTTTTTTTTTTGGCTTGAATTAAGAAAAAAAAATCTGCCAGTGGAACAAGTGAAAATGATCTTGGTAGCATTTCTTCAAATACGATTCTGAAACTCTTTTGTCTAAAAACAGGTTCATATATTTGACTGAAAAGTTCCTCTTTAGGTGTTTCTATCTTATTTTAAGGGTGATTAGATATTTGGACAAAAGTACACTTGATTTTTTTGCAGTGTATAGCCATCTAATTGTAAGTTTTAGTAATGTTTGCACTAGAAGCACATTAGTATTGCTCCTACCAACTGCCATGATCTCAAGGGGCTTTGTAACGCCTACATGATGAAACAGTAAATGAAAATGGCACCCCACAGCGTTAAACCCACAATGAGAACAAGGGAATCCACCCACCAAAGGCTGGTAATAAAAATAATGAATAAATAAAAGAGGGTGATGAGAAAAATTTTCAGGTGGGATTTCACAGAAACATATTTTGATTCCTGTACTTTCAAGAGCGTAAAAGTGAGTAATGAGTGGGCAAACAAAGATTTAACAATAAAACTAAAGAAGTGGATGAAAGTTCGTCCTCAGTCGTCATCGTGAAAGCTGACATCAGTGGCGTTTTTTTTTTTGTCTGAGCAGGATGCACAGTGTGGGCAGTAACTTAAGATCTGGTACGTTTTTACAGCCCTTTTCATTTCTCGTTTCATCAGAACTTCCAACAGCAGTTTTTGTAGGTATATTACACCAGATTGTTTAAGATTATGGACCTTTTATAAATGTTTTAAGTTCATTTTATTTGGGAGGAAAAGAATAGACGGACAGAGACTCAACCCATAAAAGACACAAACACCCACTGACGATCAGAATCACCTACTGATCTAAAAATATTCATTACCTCTATATCCCATTTACATTTACACACTATCCCTCCACAATAAAATGCAAATTAATAAATAAAAACAAATATGAACAACCTAAAATTAAAGTAAAATGTATGATAACTTCTGATCCACTAATTCTATCAATACATGTAAATAATTGGTGTAAAATACAGTTCATCTTTTCATGGTCATCAGATATGACCATATTTGGACATTCAGAAGCTCTGTAGTTACTGTGGAAACACCATCTTCTATAACATTGATTCACCAGTAAAAGCTATGGAGTTGGATCAGAACCAGTGGATGGACACACTGGGTTTATGTTCAGTTCATGAGAGATTTTCTTGAAAAAGTCTGTTTTTCTTCAGTTTTCCTCTGTTTCTGATATAACTGTCAACTTTACTTTTAGGATTTTAGGAACATTTACATGATCAGTAAATTAAATATAGTAAAATGCCTGATTTTGACTGAAAAAAAAAGCAAAATACAGAGGATAATATTCTAATAAAAGGTGATAAATTACTTAAGGTTAAATAGAGAGAAAATATACTTGACCCAAAACCCTACGTGGTTTATTTACAGACTATTTCAACAGGATAAAGCCCCATGTGTGAATATTAAATTAGAATATTGGAATAGTCTGACTACAATAGGACTCAGGCAAAGGAAATAAATTATCTTTACGTAGATAGGCAAATGTATGAAAATATGTTTGTAGTTTTTAGAACATTTGAATTTATGAAAGATTATAATGTAAATTGTGTCTCTTATCACATGTTTAAGGGCCCTGTTTATAAGCTGAGGACTGTTTCTGGGTTGTCCTATTAAAAAAGATGTATATTGTAAATCAATTGTCAATTTTAACTTTTTGTAATAATTTTGTAATAAATTAATTGGTTGATAAAAAAATCATTTGGGTCTTTATTGGTTAAACAGAAAGTATCACCAACAATATTTCACCAAAATAACAAAACACTAATATGTTAAAGGTTAATAAAGCTCTTTCACAGTCCAACAGAAAACATACAATATATTGCACTCACTTAACTGATTTTTAATATGCACAGAAATCCGATTCTTAATTAGTTTTTCATTGGTTTTCACCAGTTTTCATCATCACTTCTGTTCAAGTCTTTAAGGATGCCATCTGCCTGTTCGCTATTACGCAGGTCTACATTTTATTCTGGCTTTTTAATAAATACAGAGATGTTGCCTCAGACCAGAATGTTTTAACAGCTGGTGTGAGGCTGAATTAAGTCCCATAATTCTGTACGTTTCACATTTTAATGAGACGACAGTTACTTTCCAGATTGCTGTCCATTAGGATGTGAACTGATGTACATGTCACACTCCCTAGAAAGCTGCACTAAAACCCAACAGTTAGAGGAGGAGCCTGGCAACATGTGGTATCGTATGGTGAACATGTGTTTGCTTTTAGGTTGAACTGACAAATCGGCCAAAATTATTTATATATTTATATATATACACAAAATGTTTGTGTTTGGGTGCTTCTAAACTGTATTTATTTTGGCATTGGGCACTTTTCCAGCTTTTTTGACCCAAAAATAAAAGACAAATTTAGACATATTTCCTGCCAGGATGTACCCAATGATGACCTCGAATAAATGCAAAAAAAAAATTATGCTATTAGCCATCCCATAATTAACCCATAGAGACCCAGTGATACTTTTGTGGTACTTCCCAAATAATTTTTTCTTTCTTTTTTTTTTTTACTTTTCTAAGTGATTTATCACCATTTTCTCCAATAATATAGTCCCTATTTTGCATTCTTAAGAAAAAATCATGTATTTTTCCACATTTCATTTACAGATCATGATTGATCTCCATAAAAACTCAAATTAACGTTGATGATTATTATATCAAAAACTGAGAAAGTGGCTTTATCAGTCAAATCTCTCATTAACTGATCATAAACCCAGTGTGTCCATCCACTGTCATTGATCCAACTCCATGGGTTTTACTGGTGAATCAATGTTGTAGAAGATGAAGGTGTTTCCCTGGTAACTACAGAGCATCTGAACGTCCAAAATGGTCATATCTGATGACCATGAAAACATGACAAACTGTATTTGACACCAATTATTGACATGTATTGATAGAATTAGTAGATCAACAGCTATTAAACATTTAGATAAGTAAATGGTTTAGGTCGCCAATGGGTTTTGGCCAGTTCTTTATGGCTTAATGAATTTTTAATAAAATTATTGGGTCCAAAAATAGGACCCAAATATGGACATTAAAGCTACCTATGTGTCAGTGCATTAGATCTGAACACATGGCTATAAATGTACTTACTGTATATAGACTATAAATAAAGACACTATGCTAAATGTGTTGATCCTAGTGGTTTTTCTAAACCACGTCTGTAGGTTTTTCATGAATCTCAGTGTCATTCCAGGTTTCGTGTGTAACCCTTCGTGTCCACTTGCGTTACCTGCCCATTTAAACACATAAATTGTGAGGGATTTTGCAACAGCAGTCTTTTCTTTTTTTTACATACTCTGCCTTGTATAATTTAGTTTGATTCCCAAAATGTACATGTGAGAGAATATAGAGATATTAAAAAAAACAAAAAATGTCAGTTGCTGAAAACAATTAGGTCGTATTTGGAGAGATGTTCATCAGAAATCTTGACCTTATATGTGCAAATGTCGTGACGTAACTAATTATAGACGCAACTAATTGAGCAGGAATTAAATCAGGTTGTAGAGATCCACTGGATTTTTGCCCAAATGAATGTGCAGATAGTTGATGAGCAGCTGGAGGGTTCAAGTCCAAACTGTGTGAACTATTAGGGTCCAAATACACAAAGAACTGAAGCACAGACTAAGAACAGTGGGTTTAGATAAATATGAGCCCTTTAATACTAAGTCAGGAGTTGGATGAAGTAGCATCATGTAAGCTATGATAATTATATGAAAACAAACATTTTATTCAATACATGTAATGAGAAAGAATATGCGAGGAATTACAGTAAAACCAATTGTGAGTAACTGTAACTAATCAGTGCCGACACATGAGTTATATCCAAATACTTGCTTTGCTTCTTTTCTTCATGCAGGAATATCATCTTCTGTGGCTGTTTTCCGAACAGTGCGGCTCAAGCCAAGCTGTTAGGACAAATTTGAGTGCCACGCTATCAAGGGTAAGTTGGTTTACAAGGAGTTGTCTCACCATCTAGACAGGCTCTGTTCATTTGGCAGTATACACTCACATGTTGAGTTTTGTTTTGCTGGGTTCCGTTGGTTAAATTTGCTGCGCCTTTTGCAAATCAGTGTGTAGTGTTCTTCATGTATTTGGACAAAAACAACTCAGAGCTGGAAATTCAACATTTTGCTTTGGAATCAGAAAAGAGCTTGAGCATCGCTGGGGAGTAAAGCCTGGTCACCTGTGCTTTATACTGAAGAGCATGAAATAAAAGTTAGTGGGAGTATTTTGCAAGGTTTACACTTCAGCTTTATAGTTCATTTTAACCCTATAACACTAAACATATCATATTTGATTCATGAGTTTTGAAGCCCTCTACATCATGTACAGGTGTGATATTTTTGTCTTGAAAAACCTGATAAACCTGTAGGGCTGCACGATATGGCCTAAAACTAATATCTCAATATTTTTAGGCTATATCTTGATACGCGATATACATCTCGATATTCTGATTTCTCCTCTAAAGCACAATAAAAATGTTAAATTTAACCCTTTGATGCATAAAATGACCCCAGAAAAATATTCAAGCAGACCCTTGAGTTAGTTTAGTAAACCTTTTATTTCAAACCACAAGCTTTCAGTAATAACATAAATAATAGAATGGTATGGATGTGTTTATGAAAAAGCACCTGGAATCTGATAGCAGTACTAGTTTTTTAGTGGCGCCTCTGCCGTAGTTCCAAAATGTGACGTATAAACACTGCAGACACTGATTGGTCAGTTTTCTCTGTGACCGTTTTACAAACAGATGCAGAAGTAGACAGTAAATACAGTGGAACATGAATCCACATGATGACAGAACTAAACTACACCACGGTCAGTCCAAAACATTCAGTCTGTGGTGACGACGGAAACATTCAAACGAGACAACAGCAACGAGCGAGTTTTCGACAACTTTCTGACCAGACGACAAACGAAGTAAACGCGCCGCATCAGAAGACCGACTCGAACCGAACTGAGCCGGTCCCACATAGCGGAAATGCAGCTGAGGAATAAGGAGTGGAGCCGGTACCTTCTTCTTGTCCTTTCAGCTTTTCCCTTCAGGGGTCTCCACAGACGGATTAGTGTCGCCTACCAGCGACTCGTAAACCAGCCGGTGTACTTTTTTTTTTTTTTTTTTTCACTCTCTCCCCCCCCCCAATACAAAATACACATGTGTGTATGAGAGTTTTCTGGATGGGCGGGGCCAGTGTGCTACTCGCTGTAGGAGCCACAGCAGAGTAAAAGAAGCAGAACTCCAAAGAGAATTACAGACAGACGTCTGAAACATTTACGTGATAATTTGTACTCAATGTTCGCGATATGGTCATTTCATACATCTCATGTGACACAACCCGCGATATATCGAGTATTCGATATATATCCCCCACCCCTAACCTGATGTATATAATTAGATACATGCAATACACAGATAATCCACTGGGGGAAGAATTCATTCACCAGAGGCCTTTCCAGTGACACTACATGATTAAATTAATGAAGAAGGAGGAAGAACTGTGACCATTTTGAAAAAGAATTACCAGTTTGTTTGACATGTTGGTGTTATATTGTGTTTTTGTTTGTTCATTGGTTGGAAGTTATCTCCCAACATCCAGATGGGTCATACATGATGACCATGAAATGATGACAAACCAATTTTACCCATTTTTTTTTACATGTGTAGAAGCCAATAATGTAATAACAACCCATAACAACGGGGATCACTGGTGATCCCGGTGCTTGTGTATTTCAAATTACCACAACTCCTCACTACTTCGTTTTAATCCTTCAAACTGCCCCTGAAAGCTGGACCACTGCTAAAATAAAAAAAATAAAAAAAACCACAACACGGTGGTGCAGTGGTTAGCACTCGTGCCTCACAGCAAGAAGGACCCGGGTTCGATTCCCGGGCGATCCTTGGGA
>JAQQZY010000023.1:41206619-41217066 GCA_030068375.1 Ostorhinchus rueppellii | reverse complement strand
CTGCACTTTTCAAGAATTTATAAAAAGAAAGTTGAAGAAAATTCAATTCCATTTTTTTGTCCTTTTCTTCTTCTAACACACAGTTTTAGGTATTTAATGACATAAGAATAGTAAATACTTGACAGATTTTGAAAGTTCTACTTTTCTTGGAAAAAGGGTGTGAATTATTTATATCTAGGGCATTTTTTGACACAATTATTGACAAAAATAGACAAAAAAAAAAGACCAGGCGTTTTAATAAATATATCTGTATGGTGCTAAAAGGGTTGAATAGACAAATACCTGGGGGGGTGGGGGTGGGGGGTATATCACCGTTATATCTAATAAATTAAACTTAAATACAGTGATAATAATGTATTATTACATTATTTGCTCAGTTATTACATTTGCAAAGAATTTTTTTTTTTACCAGGCCAATAATGTAATAACCAACCGATAATGTAATAAGTTATTATGTTATTGGCCTATTACATTTTAAAAATGGCAAATTTATTATGTTATGGGTTGTTATGAGGTTATTGGCTTCTACAGCATGTATTGATAATATTAGTGGCTCAACAGTTTATATCAGATGGTTTTGGTTGACGGTGGATGCTTGGCTCTTTATGGGTTAAACTGAAGAAAATACCTGATTTACACAGAAAAAAAAACGCAACACAGAGAGGATAATATTATGATAAATGGGGATAAATCACCTAAGAAAGGTTAAAAAGAAAAAAAATAATTTGGGAACTGACAAAATGTACATACAAGTCTTTGATGCTTGAAAAAAAAAAAAAAAATTAACACGGTGTGCGGGCCAACCTGTGATTCATCAGTTATAACCGGATTGGACGGTTGTAATTGGATGTGAATTTCGTTGGTCTGAAATATGTGCAATGACAAATAAAGTCTCTTGATTCTTATGGGTTAACTTAGAAATGCAGTAAACGAACATCACGTACCCAGTTTCCAGCACAAAACAGTCTGTAACACATGCATAAATATCCAATCCTCCTTACAGAAGTTTTCACACTGAGCATTTCTTACCATAAATGTAAAACTGTCCAAACTTAAATTACTGTAAAGCACCATTTTTTGCAACTGTCAATTTAGACATATGGCATATTAAAGAGTTTTTGCTCATTACCGCTTTTGTAAAAGTCTTCACACTAACCACAAAACCTCTGCAAGCAGTTCTTGCAAAAACTTGTCAAACTCTTGTGGGAAAAAAGTACAGATTTGTGCTCCATAACTCTCAATACAAATGGGGGGTGGGGGAGTTGTTTTCCTCCAAAGATGTTCTCACATTTCTCAAAAACAAAGATGCAGTAGAAGAAAACAAGAACATTTGTACTCGACACGAAATATGAGGCTGAATCTCACCTTCTTTGGGGGCCTGGACTTCATCCATATCATCAGATCACACACTGAATGTAAAGCAGGGAACGACATTTGATGTGTACGATAGTAGCATCTGAGTTAGTAGTGCCTCAAGCATCACTGATCAAACCTTCAAAAAAAAACTAGAACGTATATAACCGCAGATGTGTTCAGATCATATGAATAAAAGCGGCTCAGGACATGTTGTACCTGATTTAATTGCTGCACAGTCGCTCCAGAGCCAGACCTTGTGGTGTGAAAACCTGTTTACATTTCCTTTGAGGCAGCCTGTTAATATGGAACTTTCAGTGTGACATATTCTGACCTTCTGTAATGCACAACCAATCCGTTTGGAAACCTCACAGTGTGTCCAAACACGTTGTATATATGTGAGTTTCCTGCATATACTATACGTGAAATTCCAATATAGCTGCGAGGATGAGTCGTATTTCTGAAAATGTCATTTAAATCACATCTGTCCAAAGAGCCGCTTGGATGTGACAAGACTCAAACCCCTGTTGGCTTTGTATTTTCGGAGAAACTGCCAGACGTGTATGTAAATAATATGAGAAATATGTTAAATCTGCTGTGACAGTCTGATATTCTGCTGCAGACCCTTTAGACTTCTCAGAGAGGGAAATTCTAGAGGAAACACCAAATCCTTGTCACACTTGTTTTCTTGGTTTTTTTTTTTTTCGTTTTGAGTGCAGCAGCCGGCAGTTTGGAAGCCGAAAATAGAAGTGGACCTCATAGCTGAAAAACTGTCGCTCAATTTCTCTGCTTTAAGAAAATCTTGTGTATTTGTGTATTTGTATGCACACAAGTCCATGTAGATTTTGGTAATTTGATTTTGTTTTCGGAAACAAAAGAAAAACAAGTGGTTTATTGATTTTCGCTTTGAAATATGACAATTAAAATGTAAATTCAAGGTGTTTTTCTTTTTCTGTCAAAACAGATGAATCAAATTTTAAAGAACAGTTTGATTTTCATTTCCTCGAATAAAAAACAGTTAGTACCTGACAGAAATGGAAAAACAGAACAAAAACGCCTGTTTTTTTCAATTTTATTTTATTTTCTGAGACTGGATGTTGTCAGTTTCAAGGAAAGAGCACTAACGCCGAGGTGAAAGATTCTTACGAACAATATGTTTGTACAAAATCTGGACATTGTACACATGCTCCCTCCACAAATGTCTACAAACTCCAGAATTCGTACGAACTGGAAGTTTTGTACAAACCCATCGTACATAAGAATCTTTGTGAAGAGTCCGGATGTTGACATTTTGAAGGGAAAAGCGCTAATGGCTCGGTCACAAAGATTATTACGAATGATACGTTTGTGCAAATCTTCTAGTTTGGACTGGAGTAGACTGGAGTTCATAGACATTCATGGAAGGAGCATGTCTACGATATCCAGATTTCGTACAAACATATTGTTCATAAGAATCTTTGTGACTGAGGCATTAGTGCTTTTTCCTTCAAAATGACAACATCCGGACTCTTCAAAGATTCTTACATATGATGAGTTTGTGCGAATCTTCCAGTTTGTACAAAATCTGGAGTTCATAGACATTCGTAGAAGGAGCATTTCTACGATATCCAGATTTCATATAAACATATTATTCATAAGAATCTTTCACTTAGGTGTTAGCGCTCTTTCCTTGAAAATGACAACATCTGGACTGAGGAAATGAAAACAAAGAACAGGTGTTTCTGGTCTGTTTTTCCATTTCTGTCAGGTGGTAACTTTTTTTTTTGTTTTTAGAAAGAGAAAATGAAAATCAGACCGGTTTTTCAATTTGGTTAATCTGTTTTGACACAAAGAGAAAAACACCTTGAATTTCAATTTTAATTCTTGTATTTCAAAACAAAAATCACTTAACCACTAGTGTTTTTTTCCCTTTGGTTTCTGAAAAGAAAATCCAGTTACTAAAATATACTGACCCACACACCGGGACGACACAAACGAACATAGAGGGGGAACAATAGATGTAGAGGGGACACCTGCTCGCCTCGTACACCCTCCTCCTCCTCCTCCTCCTCCTCCTCTTCCTCCCTCCCTTCCCTCCATTAGGATTCAGTTCAGGGCTCAGCTCCGTCTCTGTGAGTAGGTTAGCCATGCGTGTCATGGTGAAATCCAGGGAATGATAATGAACTCTGTGTGTGTGTGTGTGTGTGTGTGTGTGTATGTGTGTGTGTGTGTGTGTGTGTGTGTGTGTGTGTGTGTGTGTGTGTGTGTGTGTGTTGGAAAGCGAGGCAGAAGAGCTTGCCTGCCTTGCTGAATCACTTCTCCTCCGTACATCCACCTTTCTATCTGTCCCTCCGTCTATTCCACCACCTCCACTTCTTGCTCGTTGGTGGCGGCGGCGGCGGCGATGGACGGCCCACGTGCTCTGACACACTACCTCGCTCACGCACACACACCTCCACGATGTGTCACTACCCATTCTACCTGCCTCTTCCCATCATTCCGATCTCACCGTTCCGATCTACCTACACTTCTCGCTTCCTCCCTCCATCCACCCATATTTTTTTTGTTTTTGTTTAATTCTGTTTCTCCCTCCACCCATTTCTCTCTCTCTCTCCCTCTCTCTCTCTTTCACCACCCTACGCTGTGTGTCACCGCTGCCAGGAAGAAAAAGAAAAATGCTCCATCCGGCACCAGAGAGAGAAGAGAAAAGGAAGACGGAGAGCAGAGAAGAAATAAAAAAAAAAATCAGAGAAAAAGAGTCCCAGATAGTGCAGGTGGAGCGTGTTTGGAGTGCGGTGATGCCTCCATTCACCACCAACCGGACTCCTGTTCTTCTTCTTCTTCTTCTGTGATGGAATATCCCAGACAGCATACAGAAGACAGAGAGGGACAAGAAGAGGAAGAAGAAATAGAGGCGAACGAGTGACAGAAGAAGAATAAAGGACTGAAGGCAGGACGGCCAGCGCTCGTCTCAAGAGGGTACGGAGACAAAAACAGAACAAAAACATATATAACATGCTCTTGCCAATCATTTCTCTAACAACTTCAGCTCCTCTGTCCCTTTTGGCTATTTCCATTTGATCTGCTCTCTCTCTCTGTCTCCATTATACTTTCCAGTTCTCTCTGTTGAGTTGTGTCCACAGGCTCTGCTCGGGACTTTGACTAATTGTGAAACTATTCTCTGGACTCTAGCGGAGGAGAGACTTTCTCTTCCCTCCATTTCTTTTTCATTCTAATTAATTCCCCCCTGTGCAGACCCTCAAAGAGCCTCTCTCTCCTCGCTCTAGCTCGGTCTCTCTCCACCTTCTCCTCAGTTTTTTTCCCCCCTCTCTCCATCTGTCTGCCTTTGAGAAGCAAATAATTGGATGTGGAGATTGGCTTCTCTGTGGCTGAGCCGGAGGATTGAGGCTGCATGGCACTTCATTCACACGCACAAACACACAATCGCACCATCACGCACGTACAGACACACACCTGGAGCTCCGGGTGTGTGTGTCTGTGTGTGTTTTTGTGTCAGGGAGTGGAAGAGAACTGCTCAGTTCGAGGTGGACACAACGGCGGAACTCAAGCCGTTTTGACAACGCTAGCATGAGTCTAGATTTTGCTGCTAACGAGACAAAACTCAACAATGAGTTCAGCAGTCGCTCACCTGGAAATCCTAAATGTATTTACTCGTCGGCGCACTCAAAACCTTTATTTATCAAGCAAATTGTTAAATATCACCGAAAAGCTCAACTCTTAATTGCAGCAGGTAGCGAGTTCTTTGAGAATAGTGCACTTTTGAGGACTACTTTAAGCAGCGGATGAATACATTGTGTTAGACCGGTGAACTTTCATGAATAAATTGGCGTCTAATTTCATTCATTTTACTTCTTCTCATTCATTCTGAAGACGTAAATCTTTAAAAATGCTAGAACAAGCTCAAGGTAGGGCTTCTCGTGGTCTTCGATGAACATATTTGATCAACTGATTCAACAGCAGCTAGCACAAAAGGTGCATTTGTGGGGCCTATTTTCAGATGCAGATTAATTCATGAGATAAATTTGCTAGTATACACGATTTTAACCCCTTGACACTGATTGTCATGAATTTGCAGCAAACCTCCCCAGCTCCAAAATACTATCTACTTGAAAGAAAAAACGCAAGTCAAATTTTTTTTTCCACAATTGGAAATTGATTCAGGTGTTAAGGGGTTAATTCTAACAACATCAATATGGTTGAGGATGATATTTATAAAGCGTTCTTGCTTCTTTGGGGTTCCCATTCATGTACATCTATTGTAAACTGCTCATTTATAACATGTTTTTCTTTCTCAGTGCATGAATAAAATATCTGAATCTGAAAAAAAAGGTAACAGAGTACTTCCGGGTTTTGTTTTCCAGCAAGTTCCAGGTAAGATTATACTAACGCCAAACGTTGGCATCTTAATGTCACTTGCGAAGGTGCAAAACATGACAAAAACCACTAAAAATCCGTAATTTGTAAAGATTAGCTTGAAATATTGGCTCGGGATGTGTTCATTTTGGGGACTATTTTCAGATGTGGAAGTATACATGGTTCTTTTCAGAGTAGAACTTTTTAATTATTTGGACAACATTAAGAAATGTGATGCTAGTTTACGAGATATTAGCTGTTTTTAACCTCTAGAGCAGAAATCAGGTTCTTGGTCATTCTGAAGCTGTGACTCTAGTAGCTAGCAAGAAGCAAATGTGTTTTTACGGAGTGTTTCCAGGTGTGCATTAGCATGTTTGGTGAAGTAAAGAAATCTGGTACCTGATACTTAGTGATCCAGGCAGGTCAGGGTAGGATCACATTAGCTTTTGGAGAAATCGGCTTTTTCTCATGTGCTACAAGTTATGGATACTCCTAATTTTTTTTTGTGCGACAACAGTGCTGGTAGATTCCGTCGTGAAAAATGAGGTTTTAGGACTCGATCAAAGGCTGCGAGAACTTGATCGTGCAGATTTTTTTTTACAGAGCAGAGTTGAGTGAGGCGAAAGCTTGAGAAAGGAGAGTGGCCGAGAGACCTTTGAAGAGATTAGTGGTTGTGGTATTTCCCAGGAGAGAGGGAGAGACAGGCATGAAGAAGGAGAAGAAGAAGGAGGAGGAGGAGGAGGTGGTGGAGGCTTGAGGACTTTCTGAGATGCCTTGTAATGCCGGAGAGCTACAGGACACACATGGACACTTACAAGAGATGGAAAGCTGCTACTCGCTGTACGCTTTCTGCTCTGAGGCGGGATGCCAAGTCTGGAGTGATGAAAAGGAGATCCTCCAGAGCCCACACACACACACACCTTTACAAATACACACACAAAACCACAAATGGAACAAGGGGGACTCCGCTTCAGTGGGACCTTTTTCACATTTTTTTTTCACTTTTCTCCTGTTGTATTTCATTATTCACTCAGTCTCTCTCTCTCTCCCTCTCTCTCTTTCTCTCTCTCTCCTCTTCACCTTCCCGCCCAACCACACATCTCCCTCCCTCTCCTCTTTCCTCCTCCTCCTCCTCCTCTCGCTGCTTAGCTCCATCCAGTCCGGTCTCATTGTCCTCACACACCTCGGCGAGATAGTGTGTGTGCGCAGGCGTGTGTTGCATGTGTGCATGTGTCGGTGTGAGGACGGCGGTGGAGGTGCAGCCGGTCGTTTCTACCCAGAAGCACAGCAGAGCCTGCACTCTGAGGTGAGTAGTGTCGCCTCCTTTCCACTTTCTTACTCTTCTTTTTTTTTTAAGTTGTTCAAAGTGTGCAGTGTTGGATTAAATTTCCAGCAGGAGTGTGAGTGTGTTGTTCGCCTTAACAGGGGTCAAAGGTGCCGCCGGTGACATTTGCACCGCTGTACGATTGGATATGGAGCTGTGATTGTGGCTGAGGCTTGTCCAGACTGTTGGTGTGATTATGTGAGTGAGTGTGTGTTGGTCTGAATGTGTGTGTGAAGCTTGGCTCACTCTGTACGTGCTCTGCTTATGAATTACTGACCACGGCTTGAGTCTTACACCCCGCTAGTTCACATTCTCCACTTTAGTTCCCCCCACCTCTTTTAAAAAAATTTTTTTTTATTAATGTATCTATTCCTATTTTTATCCTCCTCGCTCTTTTTTCATTCTGTCTGATTTGAGTTCAGTGACTTAATTGGCAGCACTGCTCATCGGAAACGCTGCCAGAGCATTAATGCAAATTCAACAACCAGCCAAGAGTTTATATGTTCATATTTACTTTATTCCTTTTTCTTCTGCCCATTTCTCATCTTCGTTTTTGCCATCTCTCACATGCACACACGCATATACACACATTCCATGGCAGATTTAAGTATTTCCCGGCGGGGTTGGAGGGTGAACAGAAATAGATCTAATTCTAAATCAGGACGGAGAGCTCGGCTCAGGCAGCCTCGACACCCTCCCTCCCTCCCTCTACAGCCAGCAGCTACAGCTCTTACACTTCCAAAAAAAAAAAAAAAAAGTTAAAAGATTTGCTGCAAATTTGGATTATATGGAGAGAATATGATGCCACAGTGTGAAATAGCGCTGAAACATGGCCAAACCCCACACACTTTGCCCTGAGAGCTGGACACGGGAGGCGTGAGGACAAAAGGGCGTCTCAGTTTCGGAGATTTTTTAAAGAATGCCTGTTCAGAAATAAGACTTTTGTGCCAATTTGCGCAGCGCTGCCCACGAAATAAAAACAAAAATAAACATAAGATGATTAGGTCGCCTTTTCTCTCGTGTCTGCTTGAGTTTTCTGAGAGTTTTAAGTCGTATGGATTTGTCTGTTCCGGCTTCTTGGCTGTTACAGTAGCTGGCTGCAATGGAGGAGCAAAAGCAGCCGGATTAAGGCTCTTAGACCAGAGTCCAGATACAGATCTGGAGTTGATGAGGTCCTGGCTGCCTGTCTGTGCATCTACCTGTCTGTCTGAAGCCCATGTCAGAGCAGTGGTAAGGATAGGTCACGGCCTGCCAGCTGCATCCAGCGGTCCTGGGGAGGGGGAGAAAGATGAGGTAAAAGAGGAAGACAACGACGACGACGACAGGGGAGCAGGTTGAAGAGTACGTGTGTGTTTGTGCGTTCACATGTCAAAGTGTGAGTTTGTGGCAGCCGTGTGAGAGATAAAGCGGGACGGGTGGGTGGGTAGGTGGGGGGAGAGGAGGGGTGGGGTGGGTAAGATGTGCTGAAGGCTGGATAAGCAGCACCTGGCTTTAGACAGAAAATAAAAGATAAGGACGCACAAAGAGAAAGACGTGGGGATGTGAGGTGGGTGAGTTGGGGGTGGGGGTCGGCGTCATAGAAGTGGGTGAAGCTTCCACTATCTACCTACTGACAGGACGGACGTCACATCATGACCCACTCATCCTCTACCTCTGCTGTACCCCCCCCACACTTCATCACTAACCACCCGCTTCCTCTCTCAACTCTCTCCTCTTTTTTTGACAATGAGCCGACAGCAAAGAACAAAAGAAGACATAATACATGCAAACCCTCCTCTCTCTGCAGTCAGGAAGGAGAGGAGGAGGAGGAGGAGGAGGAGGAGGAGGAGGAAATGGGAAAGAGAGAGGGATGAGTAACACACAAGACAGTGGCACTAATCAAATTATATATATGTAAAATACTTAATAGAAACGAAAAGGCAAGTAGAAAAGATTAACAGCTTGGGAAAGAATGAAAATCAGTGGATTAAGGACTGCTTTCACAAAACACAAGCTCCTGTAAATTCATATGTAGTTACAGCTGATGAATGGACTTTATACTTGAGGCATCCGGATGAAGCAACAAACAGGCAACGATAGGAAAACCGTTGTTTTCACTGTGGGATCGTTTTTGTGACAGACGACCTCATGTGGCGGCACAAACGACTGCACTGTTACAAAAGACAGAAGTAGCAGGACGCTCAGTCAACTTAGTTCAAACCAAATCCCATAGTCCTTTACCGGAGACTTTTCCTAACCTGATCTGGAGAGACTTTTGCACATCCTGTCATGGGTGCTTTTGCAATGCACGAGAATTTTATGCATCAAAAATGTTATGTTTTTAGAATGAAGCAGATTAATTTTAGATTTTTAATTTCATCAGTAGCTGCTTTTCCATTGGACATCTGCGCAAAACTTTACCGATATTTACTAAACGTTGAAAAAACAGTTAAAAAGTACATAATGTCGGTTTTTCCATTAAATCACAAATACAAGGATTTGTTTATCGTAAGATGACACGAGAAGTCATTCCATAAATATGGCGACGAACGTAAATATCGTGTTTATTTAGAGATTTATTATTATTATTATTATTATTATTATTATTATTATTATTATTATATATTACCCCTCTATCCCATACTAAATTAAAAAAGGATTGGTCTTCTGGTGTGTCCACATATACCACACTATGTTTACCTCTGCCAAGGAGGAAAACAGGTTTTTGCCAGGGTTTATTTGTTAGCAAAATAACTCAAAAAATTATGGACAGATTTTGATGAATTTTTCAGGATGTGTCCGCTCTGGGTCATGGAAGAGATGATTAAATTTTGGTGATGATCCGGATCACTATCTGGATCCAGGAATTTTTTTAAAGGATTTTTTATCATTGGGAGATGGGGCATGATGGCACAGATCTGCATCATGAGGTCATTCAGTGCCATCTAGTGGAGGAAAGTACAAACACTACCTTAAAAAAAAAGAAAGTACAAAGAGTACCTTGGTGGAGGTCTGCACTCTGCTTTTCTAGTTCTTTTTTAATTCTTCTTCTTTGCTTGTTGTAACGTCCGTCCACATCCATTTTTTTTTTAAATTCACGTGACTCTAGTAGCAAAAAGGTGTTCTATTGGAGTTTTGCATGATATACCAATTGCGCTATACCTGAAAAACTACCGCTTACCAGCACAAATACTTTTAATCAAAAAACAAAAGTTTCGGCGAAATCGTCTTTCGTCTTATATTTGTGCAATTTGAGGGTCATCCTGTGATCAAGTTGACATTATGCAGAACTAATATTTATTGGATGACAAAGGACAGACAATTAGCATAAGGAGAACATTGCCAGGATGGGGAGCTAATATCAGATTAACTGACAGATGCCATTAACCCTAATAGAAGGCAATGGTGGAACATACAGGTGTTTTATATATATATATA
>JAQQZY010000023.1:41195056-41205734 GCA_030068375.1 Ostorhinchus rueppellii | reverse complement strand
ATGATGTGAAATCCAATGTTTTGCTCTGAGTAATGAACTTGGCAAGTATATGACATTTGTGTCTTTATGGGTCCTGTTTTGGGTTTGTAAAAGCCTTCGAAGTGACCAGACAGGTGTTTAAGGTTTTAATAAATGTCAGAATAAAGTTGGTAGAAGAGCTAATAAATGGTTTGACCAAAGTTTTTATTGTCACTTTTGTTGTTTCTGAACATCTGTCTTAGTTGTTTAGGGTTTTACATTACAGGTTTACCTACTTATTATAATCTACTTTCACCAATCTAATAAAAAACCCAAGTAAAGCCAGCATGGTTTGGACCCAGTTACAGATATTTCCACTCACTACAGAGATTCCTACAAATACTTGGGACAGTTTATCGTTTTTCATCGTCATTGTGGTTAATAGCTAAGCAGTAAATTCTCTTTCGGTGCGGAACAGAACTCTATAATAGTAAAAGTTTGCCTGCTACCGTGGCTAATAACGAACTATCGATTACCTTACAGTGCCTGTACATGTAATTTTAAAGCGTAGAGTTCAGGCTTTAGATACAAACTGAATAATTGAGTTCCAGTGCAATGCGTTGAACGGTTATTTTTACACGTGTGAGTGAGTTGGGGGGGGGTTGAAGCGCCTACAGAATTGGCTCGTACCTTTGGTTGGCCTGTCTTATTCATCCTACTAGGTAATTAATGACTGCTGAGTACTACACACACACACACACACACGCAGTGCTCACTCTTGGCCAATGATTTCAGCGATGGTAATTAAAGAAGTGTTAGCAGTAAGTGAATAAAACATCATCAATCCCTCTTCCCTCCATTTGAACTCCCCTCCCCCATTCTCACTCATCTTTTTTATTTTTTATTTTTTGTATCTTTTATTCTGTCTTTCCCCCTCCTTCTCTCATTTCCCCCAGTCATTATATTTCTTTCCTCTTCCTATTTCCATTCCATTACTCTTCTTCTGCTGTCTTATCTCCCCCTCCTCCCAGATAACCCCGTATCCTCCTCTTCTCTCTCTCTCTCTCTCTCTGCTTTCTATCATTCCCCAGAGGTGAACCAATGTGTGCAAGCTGTTGCAGGCAAGGGCAGCGCTATCAGAGATAGAGCTACTTTAGCAGAGATATACTGTTTGTGTGTGTGTGTGTGTGTGTGATGCACGTATGGACACACACACCCCTCGTAGACACTGCAGGTGCTGCATCAAGATAAATGAGCCGTCATTAGCCAATCAGGTCAGCCGGTGGGAGGGCGATGGAATACCAAGGAGCGAGATCAGCGCGTGGAGGTCAAGCCTCTGACAGGGGAGATGTGTGCATCGCTGTGTGTACGTCTTCCACTCTAAGTGTGTGTTGCGTGGATAAACCGAGAAGGAGGATTCCCTGATTAGATGTGAGCTTCCGCAAACTTTTTCTCCTTCATCTCCTCCTCCTCATCGCTGCTCAAGCTTCCCCTTCACTTCCTTCCACCATGGCTGTTTCTGCCTTTTTTTCCCACTGGCGCTCCTCTGGGAAGCGGAGGAGTGCTGAAGATTGTTGTGCTGCCGTTTGACGGTCTAATTGGTATCTCCGGCCTGTTGTTTATCTCTTCATCGGCAACTCGTCAGAGTGAGGGAGACAGGGGTTGAGGAGGAATTAAAAGCATTTTAGAAGTCTTGTTTTCAAATTGGAATTTCTGCAGCAGGAAAAAGATGTCATACTATGTTTTTTAAGCTCCCAAGGCACTTCTCCAGGGAAAGGCTATGAAACCAATTAAACAGAAAGGTAGACTGGCACATATTCTCATTACGGTGCTATAATCAATCACTGTGTGTGCGTGCGTGCCTGTATTCATGAGTGTGTTTGCCCTCTTAACATTTACACTAGGGCTAATGCAAATGGATTTATGCATAAAGTGTTCATTCTCGGAGCCAAGGTGCTGCTGGGAAAGAGGAAGGTAAATGATTAACCTCGTGGAAAAAACCTCAAATCTCTGCTTTTCTGCCCCTCTCTATTTGTGTGTGTGTGTGTGTGTGTGTGTGTGTGTGTGTGTGTGTGTGTGTGTGTGTGTGTTGTGGGCTTTCAGGATGGCCGCTGGCTTTCTTTGATCACTAATCCTTTCTCTGGCCTGACTTTCTGTCCCTATTTCTTTTTTTCCTCTGCCCATCTCTCTGCTCTCCTCTCATCTCCTCGCCTCGCCGGCCCGTTGCCATGTCTGCATTGTGAGCAGCTTACAGGCAAATATCTAGGGCAGGGTGCCCTCTCTCCCTCTATCCCCCTTTCTAATGCTGTCGTTTTCCCTCTGCCTCTCACTCCTGCTGTGCTATTCTGTTTTCTAGAGTGCTTAAAGATAAGGTTTAAGTTTTTTATTACAATATTCATATGCCATGTAGAACTTCTCGGTTGCTGTTACTTGTCTATTTTGGCTTCAGGCTGAGTCTTTTTCTAGTTCAACACAGCCTGAACGGGTGCCTTTTATATGTTTATTCACAGAATCAGTGCATAGAAGTGACTGACAGGTGTGAGGTTATGTGATTTAACATTAGCTGAAAGTACTGCATGTATTTTAGGCTGTTTAAGTCCACTTTATAAACCAACAGCAATAAAAAAAAGTTCACAGTTGCGAACTACCTCCAGATCATTGCACATGTATGCTGCTAGCTAGCTGTTGCTAATGTCTAAGCAAAATATTCATCAACATTAGCCAAAATTTTTGTGAATAACGTAATACAATTTTTTGTTACTTATTTTAATGAAAAGACTAAGTTCATGAAAAAAAGGGTCATTAAGCAACATTTGACAAATCAGGAGCATAGAAATGTATCTTCCAGACACTCCGTTACATCACTTTCTACATATATGTCATGTGTCCTGCTAGCTGGTGGTAGTTTGAGTCTTAGAGGATATTCAATATCATTGACCTAAAGCATTTTTTAATAACATTTAATGTATGTAATTTTAACTTTTTTAAGTTAATGAACATAAAGTGTCACCTGCATATATTCTTCCGTGCAAATAGCTATATAGCGATAGCTTAGCAAGATATTCAATATTAGCTTACAATTTCTGTGAACATGTATTATGCATGTTTTTCGTTTTTTTGGACATTTTTCACTCCTGAAGTATCAACTTCTACAAATATTACATGTCACATATCTTGCTAGCTACCAGTAGCTAATGCTTTAGCAAGATATTCAAAGATTTGTGGGAATAAAACAGGTTAATGTGTGCATTATTTTACTATTTCCACTGTTTTACTGTAATAGAATGACCTAATTTAGAGGAAGTGTCATACTCTGTAGTCACCCATGACAAGCTTGTACGTTACTAGATATTTAACTTTTACATTTCAACCATAAACAGAGAAAAAAGTGCGTTTTATATTATACACAGTGAGTCTTTGAACACTGTTCAGACCTGAATCAGCTGGGAATTAAATGCTATGCTTTTGTGCATAAAAATACAATTCAAAGCTGAAATGAGACTTAGTTTCCTGAAGCACTTTCTTTCAAAGTTGTTTTCCTTTTTTATGCTAATTCATCTTTGTGTTTTCATGGAAAGAGTTTTCTTACTTTGCAAAAGAAAAAGTTTATACCTTAGAAATCTAATGTATGGCTTTTTCAGGGTCACAACACTGTTAAATAATGAAGCTGCATAAAAACACTGAGTCCCAGGTTCGCATTAACCTCGTTTGTTAGTTTACAGTGACTTTATTCCAGGAGGATCTCTGTAATGTCAGAGTGGAGAGGAGAAACTATTACAGCAGCTTCTTTCATTCATCTAGTCATGTGATTCAGATTAAAAAAAACTTCAAACTTCGACCTGAAGCACAGTTCTCTCTCCCTTTACCCTCTCCCTTCTTTCTTTTCTGCCCGGCTCTGAGATCACTGTGACCCCTCTGTCCTCTTTTTTTCTTGCTTTCTTTCTCATTCTTTTCTTCCCCTCTCAGTTTCAGGTAATCTGTCCAACGGATAGAGGCGAGACATGCAACACACACACACATCCTCCCTGTGTGTGTCTCAGTTCACAGCCCTTTTAAGACTCCTACCACTGCCTTACAGCATTATTATTCAGCATGTTCATAACTTCATAAAGGTGCTCAACGGTCGGTCAGACAGTTGTCGAGCTAGTGAGACCTTGTAATCCCTCTGCTCGGAGCCGGGGCCTCGTTAAGCCTTATTCCCCACTGGGAACCCGGAGGTTATAATTAATGTAGCTCTGGTAGACCAGAGGCAGAACCTTCCCTACAGAACTGTCTCTGCTCCACTAGGGGGCGAGCGAGATCCCATCAACGCCGTCAAAGTTTAACAGTAAACAGCTGAAGGGAAGTTCGACTTTTTTCCAACTTCTCAGTTTGAATCTAAAGTTTACAATCACACCAGTACCAGTTTCTATCTGTAAAACCACTGCAATCCATTACATATTAACATATTTTCTGCTTTCTTTGCTGTTTTTTTTCTCCCCTCTTCAAATTGCAGTCGAACAATTAAATATTCTTGCTCACACTGCTAAAAAATGTGTTTGTACATGCTCACAGATGGAACATTGAACCCTTTTCCTACTGTTACATGGACACCACATGAGCAAAACTTACTGATTTTCATCAGACATGATGGTTAAAGCTGGGCTTATTTAGCAAGTTTTGTATTGAACTTTTTAGATATTCCGATTTTGCCCCAAACTTTAGCACAAAAATGAAATGTGCAATTGATTTTTTTTCCTTTATTGCTTGGGGGAATCACTCCTAAATACTCTCATAAACAAAAAAACAAAACATGTACAAACCAGCGTCTTCTGAAAAGCGAAGAAAAACCCTGCAAACCTATTTCATTATGAATGAATTAATGAATGTATGAATGTTTTATTCGGGCCATGTAAAAAGCACAATCCAGCAGCAACAAAAGCAAATGCCTGAAGCAAATTAACAACAGAAGAGAAGCAAAAAAGACATTTCTGCTATTTTACATGAGAAATACTTAATACAATTGTAGTTTTATTTACACATCTGAAAAGGATTTTGGGTATACGATGAGAAACCAAGGAGTTTTAAAGCTATTACAATAACGCCACATACTTCCTGTATCCTCAAATATAATAAACATACATGAATTTCACATTGGATACTTGTTTTGCTGAATCCCAAACCTGATCAATACATCTGTTTGTATTCCAGTATTCAGATGGTAATCGGAGGAAGAAGTATTTAGACACTGCTGTGGACCACTTGAACCATTTTAACCCCATATTACTGAATTTATGAAGGTGATTAATGGCCGTTCTCCTCCAAGATCCACGGTACTGAATCAATTACCAGAAAAATTGATAGTGATATGGCAGAATATTAATTATGAATCCCAAAAACTATTATTAATAATATTCAAATCATCATTTCAGCATTAATCATGTGTAGAAATATGTGGCTTTTCCTGCGGTATACCATTGTTAATTGGATACCTGTTTTGGATCAGGTGATTTAAAGACGCTTTCTTGGATTTTGTCACTACTTCGGGGTATTTTAATTTATGATTCCTGACCCATAAATACCCAGTGCTACTTGTGTGGCAGTTCGATAATAGTTTTTTTTTCTCCATATTTAACATTCCAAAGTGATTGTTCACTATTTATTCTCATATTATCCTCAGTATTTTGCATTTTTTTCAGTGAAAATCATGTATTTTCTTAAACTCACTTCACTGATTATGTAGATGTTCCCAGAAGCCCAGATTAAAGTTGAAGGAAATAGACAAAACTGAAGAAAAAGTGACTTTTCCAGCAAAGATGTCATTAACTTCACATAAAAACAAGCGTCTACCTGCACTGCCACGAGTCCCTTTTCCATTGACCCTCAAATTGTGCTATTATGACTTGTGCATAAAAATTTACCTAATGGGAAAATAACAATTTTGCCAAAACTCTTGTTTTTCGATTTCAAGTTTTGGCATTGGCAAGAGGTGGTTTTTCAGGTGTAGCGAAAGTGGTACATCACGGAAAATTGCGATGGAAAGACTTTTTTCTGCAACTAGAGTCACACGAATAAAAAACAAGTTACAACAAGAACAAGAGTTTGAAAAGAATCCCGGTGTGTGTGTGTGTGTGTGGACACAATAGGAAACTCAATCGTTTTTAAATTTAGCAAGATTTAAAGGAGTAATATATAATAATAATAATGAATATATCGGTAAATCAACACCATATTTGCGTTCATGTTTATGGAATGACTTCTTGTATCGTCTTGCGATAATAAACAAATTATCGCGTTTGTGATTTAATGGAAAAACCAACATTATACACTTCTATTTTTTGATGTTTAGTAAATATCAGTAAAGTCTAGCACATAAGCCTAATGGACAAGCAACTACTGATCCAACTCCATGGGTTTTACTGGTGAGTAAAGTGATTTACAAAGGGATTGATCACTATTTATTATAATATTATCCTCTGTATTTTGCTTTTTTTTCAGTCAAAATCGGACATTTTACTATATTTAAGTGACTGATCATGTAGATGTTCCTAAAATCTCAGAGTAAAGTTGACAGTTATTATATCAAAAATAGAGAAAACTGGAGAAAAAGTGAATTTTTCAGTCAAATCTCTCATTAACTGAACATAAACCCAGTGTGTCCGTCCACTGTCATTGATCCAACGCCATAGCTTTTACTGGTGAATCAATGTTGTAGAAGATGACGGTGTTTCCATGGTAACTTCAGAGTAACGACATATCTGATGACCATGAAAAGATGAAGAACTGTATTTTACACCAATTATTGACATGTATTGATAGGATTAATGGATCAGTGCGTATTAAACAGTTTAGATCAGTAGAGGCTTTTGTGGTTGTTTGGGTCTTTATGGGTTCATCAATAAGTTTTGTGTAGAATTAGATTAAACAGTGTCAAAGTTGTAAACTGCTGGAATTATCTCGCAAAAGTAAGTGACTTTCAACCGAATGGGGAAAAATGGATATTGGGTATCGAAAGGCGGAGGCGCAGGTGGAACGGTGGCGTTGTGTGTGCACATGGAGGGGGGGTCGGGGGGGTTGGATTTGTGTGCATGTGTGAGCACAAAGCAGTGGCCTGTGGAGAAGAGAGAAAGCTCCTGTGTGTTACAAAGTCAATAGGCTCTTTGTTCGACGGCCTGGGAGACAGTTAGCCATGAGGACAGACTGTGACTCCAGTGTATCCATCGTACTGTAAACCTGAACCTGCACACACACACACACACACACACACACACACACACACACACACACACACCAATACCTGAGCCTGACAGGACGCCATTCACTGTTCTTACTTTTACCGCCTTATCACTCTTTTCTAAAACCTCCCCCTTCGCTCATTTTTCTTTGTATCTTTCTATATATCCATCTTCATCAGCAGCTCTCTCTGTTCGGCCTCTTTGTGTTGGAAATAAACTGTTTTTTCCAACCCTCCCTCATTATCTGGGCTGAGGGGTCGGCGCTTTACCTGAGAGCCGCAACAGAGGGCATTTTGTCTCCAACAGCGAGAAGGAGAAAAGAAAGAGAGAATTTGAGGGAGGGGAGGTGGAGGTGGAGGTGAAGGCAGTGGGTGGGGGAGGGCAGGAACGCAACAGATACAGGTAAAAGCTTTGTGCAGGTCTGCAAACAAGTGCAGGAATCCAGGATGTACGCAGGGTTTAATGTCCACTGGATGGTACAAAGAGTGGAAGTGGGGCTTAAAGCCAGGAGAGAAGACTATGGGGACTGATCAGATACCGGGTAAGGGAACCAGTCATGTGTGACGGGAATGAGATGTGAGTAAAATTACATTTCTAGTCTTACTTTAACGGGAAACAAAGAAATTCACTGAGTAGCATCGAAGAGTAAGAGTAGAAATAAATCTAAAAATCCATCTGAAAAACGCACTTTTTTGAGAAAACTAAAAAAAATCTTGTGTTTTTTTGCTAATGTTATTTGTTAATGAAACCCAACAAATTAAACACTAAAAAGACAACAAAAAAAATAATTCAAAGGGAGCTACTGGTATAAGACAAAGCAGAGGTGTTCATGGAGAGAGCGTGAACTATAGGAGAAAGACAAAAATGCAGGCACTGACTTAGTTGGAAATATTAAAAATGGTAAAAAGCCTGTATTTCATGTGTTGAAGACCCTGGAGTCTACGTATGTGGACACGCGTTGGTGTGTTTCTAACTCCAGCTCCAATTTCTCCCCCCAATCTAGAAATAAACATGTCTACAGTTGTATGAACACTGAAAATAAAAAATTAACTCTGAAACCAAGCTCAATTATCTAACACTTCTAAATCTAAGGGGGTTTTTTTGGGTTTTTTTTTTATCTTGGTAAGAACTAAATAATTTCCAGTGTGCATAAAGATAGTGCAAAAACCAATATAAAATGATCATACTGACTGTAATGAAATGATACAGACGAAATAGTTATGTTTTAACCCTTTCATGTGTGAATTATGAGAGCCTTAATCAAGTTTTTTTTTTTTTTTCCTGAGTGTTTTTATTTATCAAGGTATCAAAAAAAAGTGATTTAAATTTTTTTTATGAACCTATTTTCCATAGAGTTGCAGAAATGTCCACTCAGCTGAACACCATATATTTAATTTTTTAAGCAAAGAAACATATTTACTGATAAACTGTATGAAAACTATGAAATAAAAACATTTTTAATGCAGCTGATCTGATGTTTTCACACATTTTAACATACTCTAATACCAGTCATTACTCTCTTCATAGAGATAATATGCAAAATAAAGCATTTTTGTGAAAAACCTGTTAATTACAGTCTAATAACAACAACAAGCAATTGATTTACACTCAAACATGTTAGTGCAGATCAGGTTTATGAAAAACAGTAAAGTTACATTAATGGTATGAATGTCAGTGTATTATGGGATGGTGCATAAGTGTCCACTGTGTTGGCTGATATGGAACTAAAACAATAAAACCCATGAATATATAATAGAACAGCAGGAGAAGAACTGTCCACTGGAGTGACCAGTGTGAATGAAAGGGTTAAAGGGCACAACGTTGCATTAAATGACCTAAAAACAAGATTGAGATTCTGAATATTTCGATGCCACTGCAGAGAAAGCGTTCTCACACGTTTCCCTCCAGATGAGGCGTGTTGTTGCCCTCTTGATGGGAAATGTTTGAGACTAGAGGCTGCTCAATGGTTAGTTCTACTCCATGAGAAGAAGAAGTCAGGCACATGTCAGCATGAATCACACTCACACTGGGTTTTTCCTTGTCTGTCTGCGTGTGTCCAAAGGCAGCCTCGGTATAAATAATGGATAAAGGTCTAATAAGCTTTCTGTGGAACGTCTCTGGGCTGTTGACCATTGGGATCAGCATTAGGATTCTGTCACTCAAACTCAAAGGCACAACACTCAGCTTATCTTTTCCTCCACACACACATTTATTCTGTGTACACACACATATATGTACGCCAATGCTTGTATATTCCCGTGCGCTCACACAAACACTGATCACCTTATCTCGTCATCCAAACAAGAAGATAACAAATAAACCACATTGTCTGTTTCCACAGGAGACTTTGATAAGACACAAATCAGCTTACACACACACACACACACACACACACACACACACACACACACACACCACACATAAAACACCAACATGTATAAGCACGTATGAGAAAACAGAATGATTTTTACATGGATGAGGTTGAAAAGACAGATTAAAAAAAGGATGGATGACTTTAAAGCAGTTTGTCAAACTCTGAACATCTCTCTCTTTTTTTTTTTTTTTTTTACCGTAACAACGCTGTTTCTTTTATCTCTTATTTCTTATCTCAGTGTCTTGCCGCCCCTTTGACTTCCCTGTTCCTGCGCTTGTTGCTTTTTCAGCAGCTTGGAAAAAAAAAAAAAGAAAAGAAAAGGGATTCCCCAGATACAGAGGAAGTAAACAGATACTGCAAATGTTTTGTCAGTTATTAGTGATTTAGCACATACTGCTTTGACTTAGATTTTGACTAACATTTGCTTCTGGCGAGGCAATTTCCCACTCCACTTGTCAAAGAGGAGAATCACTGAATTTTGTTCTGAAAGCAAAGCAACATCAATAGGGAAAAAAACAACCTTTAAAACAGCATTACAGCTTGTCTGCAGAGATGATGAAGACTAGAACACAAGACACAGGGCAAGCAGAGTTTGTAAGTTTTATGCAGCTTTAGTGCGGTTTAAAGTTCATCTGTACATTTAATTTATGGCCTCAAAACTGTCGATTCATTTGACGTGTTGAAGGAGGTAAATAGTTGCAAATAGATCCAAATTCTTAAAATATTGGCCTAAAAAAACAGAACAAAACGAGAAAAACAACCAGTCTGACAAATATAAAAACCGGCGCCGCAGTAGCACTTATCGAAGCCACAATTTAATACACTTTCAGACCAAATGTTATCAATGTCATTTATTTATTATCAAAAAACATTTTAAAATCAATTTTTTAAAAAGATGACAACATGTCGACTCGTCAGCTTTTTGATATTATTGTAAAAAGAGCCAAAGTCAAAATAAACCTATGTCATCTCTCATTAACTCATATTAAGGGGGCGTGGCTTATCCCTTTTACAGAGCAGTGAAACCCCGCCCCTTGAACCAAAAATCGTGAATGGCAGCCAATTGGAAGAGGCCAATAATGATTTGATCTTGATTGAATTGCAACATTAACAACACATATGGTATTTGGCT
>JAQQZY010000023.1:41053043-41063182 GCA_030068375.1 Ostorhinchus rueppellii | reverse complement strand
TGGTGACTTGTCCAGGGTGTACCCCGCCTTCACCCTTAAGTAGCTGGGATAGACTCCATGTGACCCCCGTGACCCTAAAGCGGGGATAGAAGATGAATGAATGAATGAATGAATGAATTTTATAGCTGTTTTTACTTTTTTTTTGTATTTTATTGAGGTTTTAATTTTGAGATGGAGAGAGTGAAAGTAAGAGCGAACTTAACTACTGTTCTTCCCTTTGTAAGTCGCTTTGGAAAAAAGCGTTGGCCAAATGCATAAATGTAAATAAATAAACAGTGTATCCAGCTAAAAGTCAAATGATTCAAACTTTCGGTGATCATTTTCAGATTCCAAACTCGAATAAATCGTCAGGCTAGCATTAGTTGGGATTGTAAAATCGGCCAGCTCGGATGGACTGAGGCTGTTCCGCCGAAAACCAGAATAGAGAAATACACAGATTACAGTGTTCAAAGTAAACTTTAGTGGCTGCTAGCCTGACATCAATCTGACAGTCAGCTGTTCTTACCAGCCCCAGATGACTTGGAACACGGATCAAAATAACAAGTGAAAAGTCCAACTTCTAATCTCATAAACTGATAAATAGAACATGAAACAATAATCATATTTATTATTAAGGTTCATTATGATGTTGTCGAGTATTTTCTTACCAGTGAATGAGCCATGAGAAAAAGTTAGCGAAGGTTAGCGTAATGATGCTGGAGCCGATCCCAGCTACTGAAGGGCGAAGGCGGGGTACACGCTGGACATGTGACCAGTTCATCAGTTCTTATACTTCACTGAAAACTTACTCTTTAGGTCACGTGTCAAACACGCGGCCTGGGGGCCAAATCTGGCCCGCTAAAGGGTTCAGTCCGGCCCCTGGGATGACTTTGTGGAATGTAAAAATTACACTAAAGATAAGAACAGTCAAAGATGTTAAAATCATTTTAGGTCCATTCAATTTAAAGTGGATCAGACCAGTTAAATACTATCATAGTAACCTATAAATAATGAAAACTGCAAATTTTTCTCTTTGTTTTAGAGTAAAAAAAAATAATTATAATTTAATTACATGAACATGTTTACATTTACAGACTAGCCTTTTATTAAAAAACAAAAACAAAACCTCGAATAACCTGAAATCTCTTAATAGAAGTATGTGGAATGTTCATAATATTCTGCCAGTCATTTAATATTTTGTTTATTTGCAGATCCACTGTGATCTCTAAGCTGTGATGCACATGTAAAATGATAAAATACGGTGTAATATAACAATATTATAACTTTTTTTTACTTAAGAATTTTCAGGTTGTACATATTTGTTTATGTTATGTTTGAGTATAATTCATAGATGTAAACAATTTCATTATGGAATTTGACTTCTTTTTTCACTCAAAACATCTTATCCTATTATTTACTTTTTTTTTTTACTAGTCCGGCCCACTTTATACCATATTAGGCTGTATGAGGCCCCTGAACTAAAATGAGTTTGACAGCCCTGCTTTAGGTGATTATGTCTTATTTTACGTGTGATGGGATATTTGGACTCGGAATGAGAAAAACACACTTGATTAGATTTTTTTCCCCAGTGTGTTTATTAACTGCGGCTGCACTACCTGGAAACGCCAAAAGATAGAGATGGTGCATTCAAGGCACCTCGGAAACACAGGTGCAGAGGGGATAAACTAAGTAATAATCGATGTAACTATGGGTTTTACCGATGCAGACATGCTCAGAAAGATCCAGTGCTCAGTTGTATCCGGTGCAAACGTCTGCCTCGGACCACCGATTCAATGGGTGAATGTGCCCGTCCCCGGTGCACAGTCTGCTTCTAGCCCCTGGATGTTCATCCAGACCTCATCCAACATGGACGTTCCACTGTTACGGATTTGATGCTTTCATCACTGGACAATTCTTTTCTTCTTCTCCCTTTGTGAAACCCTGCGGCGTTTTACAGTGTAATAATTCCAAACCATAGATATTAAACATTGTCATGAAACAGCTTTTGGCAGCATCAAACCCAGAAAATACTAAAACACAATCAGCCAAGACGAAAGTGGAGCTGACGTGCTGATTTCTGTCTCCCTTCAACAACCATCCGATTTTTCATAAACCTTCCTGTTTTTGATCAATTTAACACGGCGTTAGCAGAGTCGCTGCTTTTTCTCTTTTACATTTAAAACTAAAACAGTCAAGATGACAAAGAGTGCAGCTGAGAGAGAGGAAATGAAAACACGGCCGTACAAATAATTTTCCTCCCTCTGCAGCTTCTCCAGAAGTTTTCTTTCCACTTTTGGGTTTTGTTGCTGCCAAGTCTTGTTTATCTAACGAAAGCAAGACCAGAGAGAATCGTGACAAAGGAAGAAAGATAACTTCATTAGGGTGTGAGCGAGGGGGGAGGGAAGTGGAGAGAGAAAAGTGCAACAAAATGTCTTGCTCTTTATCTTCCTTTTCTGGATGTCGGTTTCTGGGTTTGCTCTTGTCCCATGCTTGTTTTCATGCTTCTTTTTCTATACGTCTTCTCATTCATTCTTCTTATCCTTTGTCTTTCTCTTGCTCCCTGGTTATTCTCTCCCCCTCTTTGTATTCCCCTGTCTGTTCCACCCACTCTGTCTTACTTATTTAGCCTTTTTTTCTTCTTAAATAACAGGCAGAGGCAAAGAAGTAGAGAGAAACAAACAGAGGTAGAGGGAAAATGAAAGAGAGATAAGTATCCAGATGGTGAGGCTGCCTGCATGCAGCAACAGTGTGTAATGAAGAGCTGTGTTTTCCTTTACACACAAGAAAACAGAGCACAGATCACAGCTGGCCGTCCACGCTGTTCTCTCTTCAGGGGAAATCCGTCCTGTCACATATATTACAGCGGTATCTAACATAAATCTCAGACGCTCCATAATTCCCTGCTGTTTTACTGTTGTCGGGAACAGGGCTGCTGAGCATCAATATTTTGGAGTATCGAGCAAAGTGTGTCCACAGCACCAGAGTTCTCAAACTTTTTTTTTAACTTCAAATTTCTGCCTTTTGGAATATTTTCATATGCAACAGTTTGTGTAACCTATACGATACATTTACCCTGTGGTGCAAGCGTTAGCGTACTGTGTAAATGTGAAGGTGCGTAGGTGTATAGGTGCAGTTTTTTATTCGTTTTGATTGTACAAACTGAAAATACTGTAAATGTGTGGTTGTTACTTTATAGATTCATATTTTTTTCTGCCAAACAGTGGTGGAGAAAATGTTTTGTGATATAACACTTAAAAGAATCACTCTTAAAGGGCTCATATTTTGCATATTTCTTTGTGTATTTGGACCCTAATAGTTCACAGTTTGAATGTGAACCCTCCAGCTGCTAATCAACTATCTTTATGTTCATTCCAGCAAAAATACAGTGGATTGTTACAACCTGTTTGAATTCCTGCTTAATTTGTTATGTTTTTATCACTAAGTACATCATGACATTTTGCACATACAATTGCGGAAAAAATTATTCTTCCATCCCTTGTTTTCTTCAGTTTCTTGTTCATTTTAATGCCTGGTCCAACTAAAGGTCCATTTGTTTGGACAAATATAATAATAACAACAAAAATAGCTCATAGTAGTTGAATTTAACAGCTGATATCTATCCATTGAACATGTTTTCTTGATAAAAACCAAAACCACTTCAGTTCTTACTCAGTTCTTACATCAGTTTTACTGTTGTCGGGAACAGGGCTGCTGAGCATCAATATTTGTGAGTATCGAGCAAAGTGTGTCCACAGCACCAGAGTTTTCAAACTTTTTTTTTAACTTCAAATTTCTGCCTTTTGGAATATTTTCATATGCAACAGTTTGTGTAACCTATACGATACATTTACCCTGTGGTGCAAACGTTAGCGTACTGTGTAAATGTGGAGGTGCGTAGGTGTATAGGTGCAGTTTTTTATTCTTTTTATTGATTGTACAAACTGAAAATACTGTAAAATGTATGGTTGTTACTTTATAGATTCACATTTTTTTCCTGGGAGAATTTTTTTGGGATATATCACTTAAAAGAATTACTTTTAAAGGGCTCATATTTATCTAAACCCACTTTTATTAGTCTTTATTTGTGTATTTGGACCCTAATAGTTAAAAAAGTTAGAATGTGAACCTTCCAGCTGCTGCTAAACTATCTTTATATTCATTCAAGCAAAAATCAGGTGGATTTCTACAACCTGTTTGAATTGATTCCTAATTTGAAAGACAAAAAAGATTGATCTTCAAATATTTCATGATGATGATCAAGATGGATAGGAGCAAAAATTTGTCGATCATCACAAGAGAAAATGAATGAAATGTACGTCGCCTCTTACAGCTGCTTCCATCTGTGTTGCCATGGTTACAATATATGAGGCTTGTAGCAACAAACATATGCTATATGTCCATGTAACCAGAAAAACAGCTGAACTTCAATTGTTGCGCAACAGCATAAATAATTAACCAGCTCTTAAAAGGGCAAATATCTAAACCAAGCTAACAGTCTGAGACCAGCGTACGTCATGAATAATTTAACAAAGTAACAGATAAATGAGACAAACTTTGCAGCTCTAAGCAAAGACTAAGCAGATCCAACAGCACAAATATGATTCTTCTATTGATAAAACTTACTGAACAAGA
This sequence comes from Ostorhinchus rueppellii, assembly GCA_030068375.1. NCBI lineage: Eukaryota > Metazoa > Chordata > Actinopteri > Kurtiformes > Apogonidae > Ostorhinchus > Ostorhinchus rueppellii. The sequence continues at coordinate 41,058,571 of JAQQZY010000023.1, read as the reverse complement.
ATAGATCTGATTAAACTTTGGGAGAAGTAGGTCAAAATTAAATTTTTTAAATGATTAAATTTTCAGACCCCCCCCCCCCACACACACACACACACATTTACTTATAATGGCCAACATTTCAAATGTCTGTATCAGCATAAGTATTGATAGAATTCATACCAAATTGGTTTTATAGATTGCCAGTGACCCAGAAGAGATGTGATTACATTTCAGGAAAAGTAGGTCAAAGCTCAAATTTTTTATTAATTTTAAAAATATTTTTCTTTTTCCATTTATTTATAATGGGCGAAATGTCAAATGTCTATGAGAACATGAATTTTGTTTCAGTTTACTTCAAATTTGGGATTTGATATGCTGACATCAACATACACATAGACATGATGACATCAGCTGGATCGATGCCAAAATAACCTACAGTAGGTGTGAGGGGCGGGGCTTGTTGTGCCTGGAACCACTTGTTTGTTTCATTGGTTGTCAGTTGAAATGTTATTAATGTGACATTTTAAAGTCAATACACGTTTATGGACTACATCATGTGTTTAGTCGTGCAGTTCTGATTCTAATATCAATATCCAACGTATAAGTTTTGAATTGTATTATTTCCATACGATCTAATTTGAGTTCTTCTTATTGTAAACCTCGAAGTGAAACCTGATGTAAGGAAATTTATCAACAGCAGCAAAACGGTGAGATTCAACACTCGCTCTTTTATAAACAGCGCTTATGTGTTAGGGGCCGGATTAATGGTTTTTTTTTTTCACTATATTACATTTGTGTCAACACATCACACTGCAGACTTACGGTGGAATCCTCCGAGGCTCAGTTGCAACTTGATTCCCATTTGCTTTTGAGGGATTACACAAGTGTTGGCGCCAAGATTTTCTTTGTAGGATGCAGGAAAAACAGCAGCCTGCATTATTCTACTCTGGAGGGAGGCAGCGGAGGAGAATAAAGAGACAAAGCAACAGAGAAACTACAGAGAGAGAATGTAGACGGAGAGAGGGGACGACAATAGGATGAGGGAGATGAGGCGATTGTGGGCTTTGTAGTGGGTCTGTGGGTAATTTCGTCCACAGCTCTCCTCTGTAATTGTCCCTCATGATTAAAACTGGAAAGGAATGGTGATTGGTTGTGAGTCTTTGAAGCATTATGTGACATTTCTGACACAGCTGGCTAGAATACATCTCCCTACATTCTGACATTTTTAAAAAGTCATTCCAATCCCAGGCCAGAAAGTAGAAATTATTTGCTTCGCTCACATCGATGTAATGCATTCCTTGTAGTTTATTGTCTTTGGGTGTTTTCTTGCCATCTCAAGGAAAAATAAGTGAAATACAGGGAACATGGGAATATGTTTGTTGCTAGTTGGCCCCAGGGGGATGCCATCATTTGTGGTTACTGCTGCTTGCTTCAGAGAAACTTCTAATTAAAGTGCGTCCTTTGTTGGATGCAAAAAGTGGTGAAATAGTACTGCTACAGAAAAGCAGCTGAATTATTTTGAAACAACACAGAAAACATGTTTGACCACAACAAATCCAGGAACTAATTCAAGAACAACGATGCAGCGCTGGTTTTATTGACTTTGTGAGTCTCTACTTCCTCAACAGACGCAGTAAGAGGATAGAGGAAAAAAGCGTTGGTGGAAAAGAAGATTCTGGATTATATATCTGCTTAAGCGTGCAGGGGTGTAAGTTCCACTTCTCCAAATCCTATTTGAGTAAGTTTTACCGGCAGGCCTGTGTCTGACCGATGAGAAACATCCAAAGCAGCCAACCCCCCCGGACCTTTATGGTTCCTTTAAGAAAGAGCGAAAGAGAAAGTACAACTCACAGAGCAGGGATTTTTTTTTTTTTGACCTATTACAAGAGAATTAAATGTAGAACAGCTGTGGTTCCATCCAAACTGTTCTAAACTTTGAAGTTTCATCCACACTAATAGATTTCAGTTTTAAAACAGGTACCTTTCCTACATTTATACCTAATATCCATGTTGTTCTGATGTGTTAGGACAACATATCAGAACTTCATGATATGGTCAAATTCCAAACAGCACAATTTCTGTACAAAGCCAGAAACTTTCTATGACCAAACTATCTACAGAAACTGTTTCTGTAACTTTGCTGAAATAAAGCACTGTCAGTGTTGAACAATCAGAAAAGTGCACTGCTCTAAGGGTCACCCCAAAACTCCTAAAATATCATTAAGTTCTATTTACAGATCAAGGACTTCGCTAAAGCTTAAATAAAGTTCCCAGAAGTGAAGTCCTCTAAACGTAAGTAGCTTGTGTTTAAGTTTGTGATGGAGTGGCTCATGTTCTGGAGTTACTATCAGCAGGACTGAGGCTGTAGTTTGGGGTTTATTTGTTCAGTTTCCAAGGAATCTGTGTCTGAAGTTTCTTCCTCCAATACAAAGAAAGCAAACAGAATTTTGTTTGTATTGTGAAATGAAAGATGTAACAGCGATATCTCAAAATCTGGACAAATAAATAAAACTTTTTGCATGGCTAGACCGCTGAAAGAAAGTGAAAACATTAACTTTTTCTTCAATTTGGGAGCAGTGACCCAGTAAACAATTTATCTAGCCCTTGAGTTTTCATATTCTGGGTTAATTTCATCCAAACCCAGACTCCTCGTGTTCGTGCCTGTTGCAGCTTGCCCGCTGACGCCCATACAATACTGAAACTCTTGCGAAATCATCACCTAACAGGCGTGCGTCTTAATACTGGTGATACGGAATGGAACAGTAATAGAATATCACTGTGTGACAACAGATTGTATGACTGCGTGTGTGTGCAGAGATATTGCTGGAGATGGATAATAAAGCAATCTGTCTCTGGATCTTGTAATTTAAAGCACTCCTCATCCCCGGCCCTCCCTCTGCAGCTCATCTCCCATCTCATCTCCACCAAAATTAGATTGGAGAAATGGGGTACGCTAGCGTTGCCAGTACGTGTGTGCACATGCCTGTGCATATGCAGTAGTGTATGTGACGGCGCACAAGTGCTGGTGTGTGTTGGGCGCCGTTTTCTTAGGAAGGCGAACTTTCCATTATCATACATTAACATTATCACCCTCGTGTTTGGCTTTATTTGGCTTTCATTCGCCCAATCCTGATGTGTGACTGCGCAGCCAGCTGTCTAAAATGACTTATCGATTTCTGCTCACACCTCCCTCTTTCCGGTCCCTTCTCAATTTGTTCACCTGTTACTCTGGGGTGCCTTTGTCAGATGGAGGGATAAGTCATTCCACCGTGTTTGCGGGACACCGAGAGTGTGCAGGATTAAGACGGGAATGAGCCCGTGTCAGTAGAAAAGCGTTCCTCTTCACAGAGAAGCCGATGCTAACAGACACTTAGCATAACAGCCGAGTCAAAACCAAGACGCATGTCAGCAGACGAGGTGGATTTACTGATACCTACAGGGATATGTACGAAATCTGTGATAAACGACAGTCATCTGTGTGGTTAAGTGAAAACCTCTTAATTAACTGGTTCCAGCGCAATGATTTTCATCTTTGGATTGACGACAGATTGGACCGCTAAAGGCGTTTTAAAGACAGAGCACACGTTAGAGCTGAAGTTTTGGTGCGACTAGAGCGACTGTTTGTAGTAAAACTGTGAAACTCTTGTCCCCTACAGAGGACGGCAATGCACTGCTGGGTCTCAGGAACTTATAAACACGTACAAATGAAACCGTTTAGTTTTTGGATGGAAGTATATTTACTAGCAAAAACCACTGGCACCTGGAACAAACCTGATCCTCCTGAGACCCAAGAAAGGATCAGTTTTAGATTGAACAAGTGTCTTGATTAAAAACATTATATACACAAGCACATCTTTTGTGTGTGTGTGTGTGTGAAAAACATGATCAAAATCATCAAATCACATATAAAATGGGTCAAAACACAATAATGTCCAGTCAGATAGTGAACTTTAATTGATTGTCATTCCAATATTTAATTCAATATAACGTAGCTCCTTGTTTTAATAATCCCTTATGGTCCAACTAAAGCAACAATGAAATTTAAAAGTCAAAATGTGGGTGATTTAGCAACAACTAATCTGGCAAATCATGTCTAAAACGTCCCGCCAGAGATTTTGAATACTGTGTTTTGATCCATATATCCTGATGAGACCCAGAAAAAAACAAGTCTTGAATTGAATACCTGTCTTAATTGAGACAGATTGATGAACACATTTTCAGATATACATTTTAATTCCTGTTTAATGGACTTTGTCTTTTGCAGTGGGCAATGTTTTTTTTTTCTTCATGTATATTTAAAAGTATGACTGAAAATACTGAAATTATGGTTGCTAGGGTGAATAAGGTTTCAAATAGAAATAGTTAAATAAAGCAAATGTTTATGGTTCATATTAGGGGAAACATGTTAGAAAGGGTACGGGGGGGGGGGTGGGGGTGTATGTGTGTATGTGTGTATGTGTGTGTATATGTATATGTGTGTATGTGGGGGAGCTGGGAGGGGATTTTTGCATCTGTGTCTTTTTACGTTGTTGTTGTTTTGTTTTCTGTTTGGCTTTTTGGGGTTTTTTTTCATTTTGTTTTTTCCTTTTTGTAAATAACTGAAAATATGATAAAACCAATAAAAACTTAAATGAAAAAAAAAGACAACAACTCTATACTACAAAAATATACTAATAATATACTATTAATATATATATAATATATGTCTGTGTCTGTTTTTTTTCTATTTTACTGTGAGTTGCTGGTACAAAATACATTTCACTGTGCATTACATCTACATATAAATGTAACAAATAAATCTTATCTCATATTGTCTAAATATTTAAGTGTAAATCCTCATTGATGCCAGCTCGAGGAGTTGATGTTTGGAGGTATTTGTTCCTGCGCTCACCCTGGACTCGTCTGCCTGCTAACTAGCTCCAACTCAATTATCTAAATGATATGTATATGCAACGATGAGGGATTTCAGGGGGAAGTACAGAACATGCGATGTGATAGAACAGATGGGAGCAGTGATTCATTTGCTAGGTTTGGTACCATTGTGCCTGAAGAGAAACTGGAACTAACAGCTGTTGCCTGTGCTCTCGCTGTTTCACCCATAAAAAATACTGGGTAGAGAAGACGATTCATCTACGCGCATCCTGTAGACATTGAAGCAGTAGTAAATACTCTGAGTACAGACTGTGTATTAGAAGTTAAAAAAAAAAAAGTCACTCTGAGCTGTGAGATGTCATTATGTTGACTTTCCAGAGCTGGAAGTGACCATATTTGGACAAAGGGGTGGCATGAGCTCAAACATTAGATTCATTAGAACAGAAAAACACTGTGTATGGAAGGTATTTAATGGTTTTATTAGTTGAACTTATAAATCACAGCTACACTGTCAAATAAACTGTTTAGAATCCTCATGAGTCTGAGCTGGTTTGGGCTGTTTTTAAAAGTAAAAGTTTATCATACCCATGTTTCCAAAGCTGCACTCTATCTATCTATCTATCTATCTATCTATCTATCTATCTATCTATCTATCTATCTATCTATCTATCTATCTA
>JAQQZY010000023.1:40999317-41011270 GCA_030068375.1 Ostorhinchus rueppellii | reverse complement strand
TTACTTCATTACATTAGTACCATTACTTCATTACATTAGTACCATTACTTCATTACATCAGTACCATTACTTCATTACATCAGTACCATTACGTCATTATATTAGTACCATTACTTCATTACATCAGTACCATTACTTCATTATATTTGTACCATTACTTCATTACATTAGTACCATTATTTCATGATTACATCAGTACCATTACTTCATGATTACATTAGTACCATTACTTCCTTGTACCTACAGAGCAGGTCCACTCACTGTTCATGCACAGGTGGACCCTACAGACCCTGTAGACCGCATTGGACCTCAGATGCTTGACTCTCTGTCTTCACTGAAACTGTTAATGTCACTGTCCTTATGTGAAAATTACAAAAAAAAAACTCACTTGTCCAATAAAGGGTTAAGAAAAGTTCAATATAGAGGAAAAAATATTATTTAACTACCACTAAAGTAACACTGGGTCTTTATGGGTTCAGTATATGATGCTAAAACCATACAAGGTCCGTTACACTGGAGTAACTTCATGACTTTAATCTATAATTATATTTATTATTTATTTTATTTTTCCGGTGGTGGATCAGTGACCAAACCTCCACCCGGGCCCGGTTACACTGTACGGGTATGCGTGTGTGCTCATTCATTCAGCAATCTAGGCCTATTGTTAAAATCAAACTTATATCTCTGTGCCCTGGTAGTAAATTAGTAGGCTTGTGGAGGAGACTGGCACCGCACGGGTACAAACTTCCACACACACGGGACGGAGAGGGGGGTGTGGGGGGGACGTGCCTGTGCGCAATGGAGACGGAGGAGGTGGGAGGAGGGTAGATGTGTATGGTGCCGGTGGGAGGAGGGAGGAAGGCCGTATCGTCAGCTCAGAGCGTGGAGGGAGGGCCCGCCTTGTGGCTTCCTGGCCCCCTGCACCGGACGGGTGTATTATAGATGCGCATCCAAGCAGCCGGGCGGCGGGGGCCACTGGACGGGTGCAATGTGACGGGGGTCGGGGAGAGACTGGGACGCAGCCTTTAACCACGCGGGAGGGAGGGTTAACCATTAACAACCATTAACTATTGGGGCAGCTGTGCAGAGCCGGTACCGTACTTAAGGCGTGCGCACCGGCGTCCACGCCTCAGCCTGAGCGCGTTACCAGGAGGCGGTGGATACACGCAGCCGAGCCACACGGAGTTCCACTGCTTCTGCTCTGACCGACCATCACTGCTGACACTGAAAGGTAACCAAAACCGAGGAGCGTTTTGTCTGACAGCCTGCGGGACATTTTGAATTTCATTTAAGAGAAATTAAAAAAAAAAAAAAGCGCATGTAAGAGTCGCGCGTCTGACGGAATGTGGCACTTTTGGCGATTCACGCAGAAAAACACGGCTAGGTTTGTGCGCATGATGGAGATAAAGAGCGGGATATGACAGTGCGTTTGCGATCATTTTCATGCGTTTATGCTCGTGGAGATAACGGCGGTGACACGGGCTCCAGCCGGGTGTTGGAACACTGAGCCCTCTGCCCTGGTTTAAATGAGCAGTAGAATAGAAAAGGAGGGCTCGTCTATTCAGTCCTGACCAGGGGAGCACTAATTTACGCCTTTGCTATGTTGAGTTCGGGTGGTATTGGTCCTGACTACTAAGCAGAGGATTGTTTCAGCGGGGAAAGCCAAAGTCTGTGTGCGGATGTCGCAACATGCGGGCGGAGGAAAGATGCGTCAAGGCAGACAGAGTAAAGAAGCAGTCCCCGAGGCTGGATTTCAAAGTAAAAGCTCTGAGGTTTTTTGTTTGTTTTTTTGTTTTTGTCTTTCCACGTAAGTTTATAGGCTGATAGGTATGATATGATAGGATTCTTTAAACATGTTTACATTCTAATGTGTGACTGGAGTGAATGAATAATGGATTCAGAGTGTCTGCTAAAACAATATGTAAATCCATTATTATTACTATTATGTTGCTTGTCTTTGCTTCTTCAATCAATCCACTTATGGACAACCTCCTAATGTCTGTACTGTCAGAATGACACAATGAAATAAAAGGAATTTCACCATTACTTATCTTTATGGTCCTATTTGAAGAGTGGTGATTCCATATTTGTTGCATAAGATCATATATTATCAGGTACATGCATAACATACAGCTGTGGAAGAAGTTATTAGATCATCAAAAGTCATCAAAAACAATGGTTATGCAATCAAATACTAATTCCTGTGTGTACCATGTGAGTAAAACAGACAGAGAAGAAAACGTAATGCCTAAAAGCACTGTTTTTGTCAGTACAATGTCACAGATACTGATGTAAGAACTGAAGTGATTTAGGTTCTTATCAAGAAAACATGTTAAATGGATAGATATCAGGTCTGAAATGTTGTTGTTATTATATTTGTCCAAACTAATGTACCTTTAGTTGGACCAGGACTTAAAATGAACAAGAAATTGATCATTCATCATTTTTTCCATGACTGTATTTAGCGGCACATATACATAACTACATATTTTATGACATTGTTCCATTTTCTAATAGTTTGCTCAGATATATTTTCACTTCATATATCTGTGTATGCTTTGTATATTTTCTTTTGTATATGTTTTATTGACATGTCAATCTATTTCTGGTCATGCAAAGAGAAGCCAGAGTCTTAAAACTGTTCTGTCTACAGTAAAAAGCAAAAAAAAAGAAAGGAAAAACATATCTCAAGGCATGATCAGTATTTACTGTTGCTGTTTTTGTTTTGTTTTTTCGGTAAGGTGCGAAGACTTAAGTTAATGTCTACACTAGGACAGAACTGGTGAATATTCCAGTAACAGGCTTCAGTATTTCTATTTTGAAGGGGTATAACAGGACTTGTTGGGATCATGTTGCGCTGGTCTTGACAGTGGTGTGACTCCTTCCAGAGGATGTGCAGCACCTCTGTTAATAGTAGAAATAGGACTATTTTTAGCTGCAGGGAGGAAATCTGGCACTTGATCAAACTGTTTTTATCTCACAGTTGATTCCTCCTTCCTCCCCTCTGCCATAATGTCAGTGAGGAAAACACTTGTTGCATGGGTTGAGTTGTTTCAGAAGTTTATCCAGACCTTTTAGGACCTTAATGTGCTTTTATAAAACCTCAAGCAAAGTGTAGAAGTGTGTACAAGTAAGTGGAAGTTGGAATAATACTTTAATCATTATACTGCTGGACCATATCAATAGTTTTAAATCACAATATAATTGTTTTTAGTCTTTATGTGCTTTAACATTTGATCACAGTGACACATGATGAACACTTTATGTTACATTACAACCAATTAATATTATTAGATAATTAATGATTTTGTTCTTTTCCTAGGTGACGGCCCCATCTGATTGAGGAGGTACTTTTCCGCTGCTTCGTAATTCAATCCTCATACTGCAGGCCTTTAAATATCACTTCTGAAAACCTCCCAGCCACGTGCTGTAAGGTGAGACATTCCCAGGCCGGTACACCGACCAGTCAGTCATGACCGGTGGACTGAGAGCATGACCAGTCTCAGCAGCAGTCTGACCCCTTCAGACCTGATGTCTTTTTCCTTTAAGTGAACTTTAAAGAGCTGTTAACAAGTGACTGGAGCAGCAGGAGGAGGGGGTTTCTGTGGTGAGTCCCCCCCAGCTGATTGTTTTCACTTCTTTGTTTTGTACGAGTATGCTTTCTTCTTTTTTTTGCCGGCCTAACCTGAGCACCTTGCAGTGAATGGAGAACATACTGGTTCTGCTCCCGAAGCACCGACAGGAACACGGGCTCTGCAGACCCACGGCTGCATGTGCCTCACAGCAGGTTTTTTCCTACAGAGCTGTTTTCTCCTTCTTTAATAGTGACCACCACTCCTTGTAAGCCTTTTTAATGGGATAAATCAATTGGACTGATCAGGTTCAAAACCAGATCAGGCGGCCAGTTCTGTTCTAACGTCCCCAAAACTGTCCAAACAGGCCAAGGCAATCTGACCTTTTCTTGTTAAACCAACTGTGTTCCAAAAGGCTTCCGCATGGTACTTTGGTCGAAAGAACAAGACAAACTCCCCGACATCGACATGTCCTCTGGGGCCATTGAGATGAAGAAGGAGGGAGGCCCTCTGACACCGGCCTTCCTCAACTCCAACTGCTCTGTCCACCCGGTGATCCTCACCAACGGCCCAGAAGAGATGGGACCAGAGACCGGGGGAGAGTTCGAGCTGAAAGAAGTCACATCCTTCTCAGAGAGGGCTAGTGAGACCGGGGAGGATGAAGACAGGTCAGAGATCGTGGTGGCCATGGACTGCCGGGCCAACGCCAAAGGTCAGAGGGAGGAGGACGCTCTCCTGGAGAACGCCAGCCAGAGCAACGAGAGTGATGACACCAGCACTGACCAGAGCCCAGAACCACCAGCGCCCCTCAAGGAGACGTCCTTCTCCATCGGCCTGCAGGTGGTCTTCCCTTTCCTGCTGGCCGGGTTCGGGACAGTGGCAGCCGGAATGGTGTTGGACATTGTCCAGGTGAGCAACCCTGAAACTTCTAACAAGCAGTTTTGTTTCTTTTTTTGCCAACTAAGAGCTGATGCAAATCTGGAATAGAGCCCAATGCACTTTGAAAATATTATTTATTAAAAGAGCATGACCCTGAAAACAGAGGAACATAAGAAGGAAGTTATGAAAAGCAAACTGTTTGTACATATTTTGTCTCAAGTCTATTGAAAACTTCATCCCTTTTAAGGAACACTTACACTAAGGGAGAGTTCCCTGATGTTTTGCTTAGGATTAGGACAGAATTTTAATGTAATAGACTTCATTTGCATGTAATAAACTTTGCATTTTAATAGAATTAATTTGAAAGGCAACCTCTTCTAGTGTCTGTGTTTGCTAAAACACACTCTAAACTACATCAGTTCAATCATGGCTTTAATGCACCCCTCCCCCATCCCACACATTCAATGGGTCACTGGTGACTTAGTGGATGTTAAACGTTTTTAATCAACCTTTGTTGCAGGTTAAAATATTCAAGTTTTTCTAATTGTGCAAACCATAGACACATATAATCTGAATGTCTTAATAATCTGAACGTCATATCTGCATATAAGAACAAGTAATTACCATTCAAACTTCTTCAATAACACATTACATACAGAGTGTAGAGTTCTTGGCAGAAATATACAATGGGATTTTATTCTGGAATCTGGTGGATAGAAGTTAAATTTAACTTTCCCATGATATAGAAACTTGAGAAAGAGCAGTTGTATTTCTCAGCAGACCAGCAGAGCTTCAGGCATCTCATTATCCCTGAGTCACTCTCAGATAGTCAGGCCCCTTAAGCATTTTAATGAACTGGTTTCCTGAGCCCTGTTCATCTCAGCATGTGTCTGTCATTGCTTCTGATGGCATGTTTTTGGGGTTGGGCAGAAGGTGTAGCTGTCAGACACAGAAGTGGGATTTACATACCCTTTGTCTAGTGCCTACCTGTCCACAGGACTGGCACATACCTGTGCACAATTCCATCTGAAATGTGACATACCCTGATGTAACAGAGGGAATCAAAGTGTTTAATCTAGTGAAGGCTGTCTCCAGAGAAACGGTCAACTTTGCTTAAAAAAAGGGAGTATAACTCATCTAGTAACTGCTCTCTCCACTTCTTCTTACTGTCTGAAGTGTGTATGGCCTTGTGTGGTTTATACTGTTTGCACGGTGTAGAAATGCAGGCTGAGGCCAAGCTGACAGGTCATATATTTCTTTAAAGTCAGCTTGTGATGGAGATAAAGCTGGAGGTGTCAGGCTGCCAGGAGACCAGTCCGGGCACATTGTGTACACTCATACTGATGCCAACATGGTGGACCCTAGTAACTCAGCACAGAGAGACTTAGAAAAGAGGCAGATGAATAAGGAAAAGTGTACTTTCTTTGAGCACCTGGAATTGACACACAGTATGCTTCAGTAAAGTCAAAGTGAAAACAAAATAAAATGTGGTGTCAGAGCCTCCATTACCGTGTGGTTAGGTATCCTCACTAATCCAGGAATGCAGAGGTTTGAGGTCAAAAAGTTTTCATGCTGCCTCAACTTAGGCACCATGCTGCTCGGGTCTCTCCAATTTCCAAAACACTCAGCACACCATTCCTTTAGAGGTGATGCTGAGAACAATGAGACCTCGAAGGTACAGTGTCTCGTCTTTCCCCTCCACAACACCGTGGGCAAACCTCAAAGAAAAGCTGGCAGCGATTGGTGAAATGAGGCTTGATGGTCAGTCTAAAACGACCGTTCTAGTAAGTTTGGCTTAGCATCTAGCAGGTTCTCTCACTGCTTAATTCCCCCTTCATGACACACTGAAACGCTAACTCAGCTAATCCCCCCCGTCCTTGCAGGAAGGTAATTGTCTAACTGTCTCACACTCTCTCACCCTCTCCCTTTCGTTTGGTTAGACTGCACCAGTTCATTTGCTAAAAGTAAGCTCGAAAACTTTAATATGTTCTGGAGCCTTTAGTTAATGTGTTTGCCTGGCTAGAGTTTAGACGTTGCGGCTTGGATGGCTGCACGACTTGGCGTTTTGCATCAGTCTCTAAAAGACGTTTTTTTTTTGTTATTTTTTTCTGAAATGTGACCTCTTTAACATTGGTCACTTGACTATCTACAGCGCACACACACACGCATTCACTGAGCGTCTGGCCTTATTCCCACACGAGGTTGGCCCAGAAAGGACGGTCCAGGCTGGTATGGAGGAGTGAATCGTCTGCATAGTTCTGCTCAGCGACTTGGCAGCAGAATGACCTAAAACCGTCAGTCTTCAGCTAACAGGCCAGAAACTTAGGACTCTGAGGGTGATCAGCTTACTTGAACTAAAGGTTAGACATAGTTTGTAAAGGTCATGCAGTACTTTCATGGGAATATCTGCCATTAGCGACTATACTTCAGTTACAAGACACAAGGCACTTTTTCTCCTGATGCTAAACCAAGAATGTGAAGAAGTTGGTCATAAGTCTAGCCGTCTGTCCTGTGCTGTGGTGTCTGCAGACTTAAAACCCCAAAATAAGACAAACAAGTGGGTCAGAAATTCAGCCTCAGAAACAAACACTCTAAAAATACAGACACCGGTAAACAGGAAATCGTAGTCGACACAAAGGTTTAACACCAGCCAAGCCCTCGCTGCCCACTAGACACCATTTATGTCTGACCACATCCACTTGCTCGGTTTCCACTCAAGCGCCACTGTGAAACCAAAGCGTGGGCTTATTCCCTCAAACTCAGTCATCATTTCAACTACTGGCTTTCAGTTGTTTTCCCCAGTGTATTTTCAACACCAGCTTCTACTTTTGATATTTTCTCATCATTTGTCATGGTTGAGGAGAAGCACGAAATCTCTTTCTCATGTTTTAAGATATGCATCGGAGATCCAATGACAGAAAAATGTCTTAACAACAATTTTTTCTTCCACCTCCACAGATACCTGATGATATATTGCATAATGTTTGCTGATGCACATCATGTCCTTGTGAAAATTAGTCTAAGGCACAAATCCTTGCTTTGCTGTGGAACAATATGAGGTGTAAACTTGGAAGATGTGATGATTTGTCTTTCAAACCTTATTAAAAATATTAACTGGTTGGTTGTTTGGTTTAGTGGATGTAGTGTCAGAGTCAGAATGAATCAGAGAAAGACTTTCTGATCTGGAACCCTGATGAAATGAGAGAATTACTTTCTTACCTTATCTTTGAAATATGCAGAAATGGCAGCTGAGACTGGAAGACATTCTCTTCTCTGTTATACCATCTAAAATTTGATGTCCCCATTGATCCTTTTTTCTGATTCCTCAGATTGTCTTCTCTTTTCCAGACCTTCCCTGAAAGTTGACCTGCCGTTTCTATAGAACTCATATGCTATTCACCAGCCAATCATTAACAACATATCAGCTCAATTAACATCAGTCACCACCTGGCTGAATATCCTATCAACATGGTTAGGATGTGAGTGATAGAGATTGAAAGGAGCCAGATTGAAGGCTTTTAGGGTCCTCTAAACCCTGGCTAATCTTCCACTATGTCTGGAGTCCCGAGGAATTTTTGCAGGGTTGTTTGTTGCTCAAATAATTTACCATCACTCCACTTTTATTTAGAACTGAAATACCAACAGCGTATTGGATTTCTTTTGGACACAGCTTTGCGCCTGTATGTGAGTGTCAGTAAATGTCACAGGTTTGAATCGTGTTTGTCTTTCAGTTTTGACTCATTTCTCACATGATGAATTACAGCCTCGAAGGCGCAGTAGCACATAATGTCGTACCAAAACTGTCCCTGTTCCAACGTCAATGAAATGAACTTACACCACCTTATGTCAGTTGCGTGATGCTGCCAAAAGTTGCATTGACATTGCGTGCCATAAGTGCTCAGCCTCCCACTCAGTACAGCAAGTACAGTGATCACAAATAAAATGGGGCCATGTTACTCAACTGGGCAACCTGACCCTTGTGGGGCTTGCATACCAGAACTCCTATAGGTCTGTACACAGAGGTACTGGGGTTGACCAGTAGAGTTCCTAGAACTGAGGAGGTGGCCATGGGAAGGGAGGGCTTGTTTGGCTCCGAGCCAGTCCTCCATGGAGACAACAACATATATCACCACAGGGGAGGCAAAGAGGCAGATAGGGGAGTGAGACAGAAGTAGAGAGCGAGGGAGTAAGCTTGAAAACATGCGGCAGTGAAAGAAGAGAGGAGTGCTCACAGAGGTGCTCACAAGGCTTCTTGGTTGGCAGAAGGCAGCGAGCCAAGCTGAGGGGCTGACCGATTCAAAGGAGCTCTACATGGCCTGATGACAGTGAGGGGACAGACAGAAGGGCTTTAACCCATAGCGCCGTCTGAGAGCCACACCTACTGACAGAAAACACGCCGTCCTGCCCCTATCAGTCTTGTACATCTGGATGCACAGTGGGAGCATCACAGTAAAACAGAAACGAGAGCCTGCTAGTGTGAGAAATGCAGGCCAGCAGTGTGTGTAGCCTCAGCGTCAGCTACTCCTCTGTTGTCCTCCCCTCTCTATTTTCTCCTCTCCTTCTCTTTTCTTTTCCTTGTCAGCCTCTGTGAATATTGATTCAGCTCTGGGCAGACTGGACTGTAAGTGCTGTGGGCCTGTGGGACCGGCTCCAAAGATAAGCACTTTTACTGGAGAAAGATCGATGGCCTCGGTCTCAGCAATAGCCTTGTTTCTGGCCACAGTAGACCACAAACCTGCTATCACTGCATGAACTCTAATGGAGGCACAGCAGGGAGAGGCTCTTCAACTCCACGACAAACCCAGGGACGTACATAGATCAGCAGTCAGAAAGAAGGTTATCAAGGGTCAAGCCTAGTACCATGAAAAAATACATTTCATTTAACCCAAGTGACTACATTCTGAGATTGTGACACATTATTTCCTAAGAAAGCAGATCGCCAACACAAGTTGTCCAAATTTCAAGGTGACTTTCTTAATACCCGTAGGTAGATTTGTTCTGCAGTCAGGAGAGGGCATCTCAAACATAAAAAAAACATTAAAACCACAGGACACATACAGGGGACAGATCTAAAATGGGACAGACAAAAGACACGGACAGGTACTTCTAGTGTAGGGGTTGTATTTGTGCGTTGTGTTAAATAGAACAGAATCCGAACCACTTCAGACACTCGCTGTTTATTTCTGGCAGAAGGATGTACAGTCAGTGTCATCTGTACCCTGAACGTATTCTCATACCACAAAGCCAAAATAAAAAACTTTGCAAGTTAGCTAACTCACCACCTGTCAATCACGCCATGAACAAACAAGCAAAAACAGTCACTTTCCTACAACAATATGCTCACCCAATAGAGAGCTAAACATTACACAAATACAATCATGTAAAACACCCACTTAAATATGAAACTAAGATAAATAATGTCAAGTAATGATGGGACTGACGACAAATCTACTTACCAGGTCGACAGCACAGCAAAACTGTTGCAATCTATGTGGGTTGCACAACCCTGGTCAGCAGGGGTGCTGCATTCAATGACCATAAAATAAAATTGTAATGAATAAAATAACAGTGTAAGAAATGGCAAGTGGAATCACACATTACATACATTAACTCTGTTACACTAGCAGCTCACTGATCATGGTTAAAACAGACTAGAAATAAAACCTGTAAAAAGTATAATAAAAACATCATGATATAATGATATAATGCCATTGAATCTATCCCATCAACTCTTGACGACTTTGTAACGTAGTACTATATGTCAGTCCTTTTGATTAAAATACAAACCACACTATAGGGTGTTAATGTTTGACTTGACAAGGATGTGCACTTATATAATTTTAATTGTTGTAGTTGTTTTGTTTATTTAATGACAGAAATGTGTGTCTTAGTCGTCAGAGCTAATATTTGTCCAGTGATTTAATAGAAGTAACTGGATAGACAACTGCTTGCTTAACATGCTACCTACCTTGCTAGCTGTGGAGAGAAAAAAAAAAGAATAGAATAGAACAGAATAGAATAGAATTTATTTGCCATTTGCACAGGTACAGTGCAGTACAGGTACATTGGAATTCTTGTGCTTTTTCCTGAGTCACAGAGTTAGAAAAGAGAAAAAGACATGAACTAGAGCAGAAAACACAACATAGACGCAGCTACGACGTAAAGTCAGCTAAAAAGAAAAAAAAAAACAACAGTTATTGCACAGACAAATACAGATACCCATTTGAAGAACAGATTATACTACTACTAATAATAAGAGCACTGGAAGGTAAAAAAAAACCCAACAAAATAAGTTACTGCACATTTGAATAAAAAGAAATAAATAGCAAATACAATGTAAAGTAGTAGTGGTGCACATTTAGTTAAAATACTGAGACGTAGAACAGGTTATTGCACATTCAATTAAGATACTGAGGTGAAAAAAATCCATATAAACATGTGACGTGCTCATAAGATGGATAAACGTGGGTTTTGTAAACTGACATGAAACTCTTTAAGCTAACGGCTCTAAACAGAAGCTATCCCACCTAAAATGTCAAAGATAAAGAGAAACATGAACAGCTCTTTGACTTTTTGACAGTGATGGCGGTTGTTAACGTTTAGCTTAAGGGTTCTCATGTCAGATTACAAAAGCTACATCTACGCCCAGCTCATCCATTCTTCATGTCTTCTGATTTTTTCCCACCAGTGTTGTAACGTAGCTAGCTTGTAGGCAGATGCAGGGGATGCATCAGTATTTATCACCAGGCATGGAGCCATACCTTTTTAATATGTGTTGCTATAATTTAGAGACATTGACAAGTAGGTCACATTACACAACAAAAATTAACAGTTTGCAGTCATGTCATGTTGTGCACAGTACGTTCATGTTACATAATGTTTGACCCATTTTTACATCTGACAGCAGTAAAACACCTTAAATTACAGTTTTATTTAGTCGACTTTTGCACAGGTTATGCAAATTGTCAGACTCTGCCTGAAGCAGGATTAAATCTGACTGAATGTTAAAAGTTTTTAGGTTACAACTTAAAAATCTATTTAATTCATCATGGTAGTTTTTATGTCTGAGGTAAAAATGGACATTATATTGATTGCTGTTGGGTGTTTTTCTCCAAAAACAAACTATCTGAAGCATTGATCTACAGTAGAACAGATGGACCAGCCATTAATTAACATCAGAGAGGATTGTCTCCCATTTTAATATTTGATTTCAAGGGGAATTTTTAGTTTCTTGGAGCAGGTCAAATGTGAGCTGGAAAAGACACCGGAGGTCAGAAAAGTATGTCAGGGTTAATGCAATAATATAACGAAGTGCATATTAAAGAAATGTGCTTTAGTGATTTCATTGTTATCATAGATAGTATGTAACCTGATTGCCACCAGATGAATTGTAACAATTCATCTGGAAGTCCTTCATAAGCCTAGCTCTGCTGAAGCGGGGTTGTCATTCAAAAACATTCGCTCTGATTGGAGAAACCACTTGCCTTGTCATTTTGAATGCC
>JAQQZY010000023.1:40517285-40527572 GCA_030068375.1 Ostorhinchus rueppellii | reverse complement strand
TGTGTGTGTGTGTGTGTGTGTGTGTGTGTGTGTGTGTGTGTGTGTGTGTGTGTGTGTGTGTGTGTGTGTAAGTGCATCCTCAACATGACTTTTTTATTTCCTGACTGTCGATGAAAAACAGCCTACGTCACCTCGAAGCTCTGAGGGCTGTCTGCTCCTCTGGTTCTTACTTCTCTTCTTCCAGATTAAAATAAAGTCTATTGTTTATGTCTTTTGAGAAAACGTTCCTTCCTCTTCCCATGATTTGTTAATGGTTTACTTCCAAAGTAGTGCATAATTTCAAGCATTTTAAGATTTTGTTTCACTGATAGTTTTTAAAGCTCGTCCTAATAACTGCTGAATATGTTTATGGTCCATCGTGGCACAATGGAATATGCATCAGATTATTTTCTTTGTGTTTTTAAAAATCACATCAAGTCTGAGGGTTTGAAAGATTGGGGGAAAAAAAAGATTTAATTAGGGAGAAAAAGTTTTCTGCCCTCGTGCTATGATTTTCATTTTCATTTTTTTTTTAAGTTAAGGAATTTAATGGAAGATGAAGACACCATTTTTGAGCTTCGAGTTTGGATGTAGAATAGAATAGAATAGAATAGAATAGAATAGAATAGAATAGAATAGAATAGAATAGAATAGAATGACTGTATAAAAAATGTCACAAAATACTAAAGAAAAATTTAGGCATGAGCAAAACCTCCAGAATAACACTGAATATTTTCATATAAAAATACATTTTCCTTCATTTAAATGCGATCCGTTCAGATTCTTGTGTGAACAGTTTGTGGTTCTGAAGTGACCCACATGCACAGAACATGTGAAATCACACTGCGTTTACAGAAGTACATATGGATCTTTCCAGGCCCCGCCTCCTCCAGCACAGGTTTGTAACGTGTCGCATTTTCATTACATTAAAAAAGAAGTCATATGAAACATGACATGAGCGTTCAGACTGAAGTCACATGGCTGAACATCAGATATATAATCCATTTAGGACCACATATGAAAATGAGCTCGGTCTGATTTGAAAAAAGATCAGATTTGTGCTGTTCAGACTGTCATAAAAGAAAAGTACATATGGGTAAGAAAAAAATCAGAGTTCGGCCACTTTTGGCTGCAGTGTGAACGGAGCCTAACGCAGAGTTTCCACTACGCAGCACCGACTCAACGCTGCCTTTTGCATTTCCAAGAATCTAGAACCCAGTACTGTTTTTTTATTTAGTCCTTGCTTGGCCAGGGTTCTATTATGAGGTTGAATTAGTCTGAATGTGGAACCTGAGCTAAAATGATTGTTAATATCATACATTCATCCCAGGGGCCGGATTGGACCCTTTGGCAGGCCGGATTTGGCCCCCGGGCCGCATGTTTGACACCTGTGCTGTAATGGAATAATATCTGGTACCTGAGGTGAGTGGAGCCGGTTCAGAGCAGTAAAACGCAGCATAAGCTCCTCTGCACTATGTACAGCACTCATAATATTTTTAATGTATTTCTATTCTATGTTTGACACTTTTCTACTAGTACTTGTTGTATATTTATTGTTGAAGCACCAGAAAACCAAGACAAATTCCTTGTATGCGTTTTGTTTTCTGATTCAGATTTGAGAGAAAAGATCAGATTTCGGACCGTTTCTCCTCCAGGACTAATGGAGCAAAAGAAGAGTGTAGGGATGCACCGATACCCGATACTGTATCCATATGAGGTCCGATACTCCGCGTTAGTACTTGTACTCGTATTCGTAATAGTACTCCGATACCACGTACAGCAGCGTGACATTCCCAGTTCAGTGCAGCAGCTACAGCAGTGATGTCAGCAGTGTGGAGACGGAACTGAAGAAACCATGGTCACAAAAGTAACGTTAAAGACACAGACGGACACGGACGCAGCGTTCTGTCTGTCCTCTGTATACGCAGTTCTGTCCGTTTTCCACCAGACCACCGCCTGCAGAAGTAAACCATGAAACTGAACACTTATTAGTCTTTTCCCTCCTGAAGCTTCACTTTAAACCTTCCCAGTGGAAACGCTGCAACATTAGTATCCACATTAGTGTTCCCTCTGTCGGCTCCATGTTTGTGATTGCTGACTTTCTTCTTCTTCTTTTCAAAAGCTTTACTTTTCTTGGTGGTATTTGTCTAGAATGGTTAATTAAGAGTGGCGCCCCCTGGTGGATTGATTGAGAAACGCTCATTCCAACATTAAATGTCAGTAGCAGCAAGAACTGAAATAGGATTATTAAGTACTCGTATCGGTACTCGGTATCAGCAAGTACTCAAATGGAAGTACTCGTACTCGCTCTGGAAAAAACTGGTATCGGTGCATCCCTAGAAAAGTGTGACATGACAAAAACTGTGATATTTTCCTCTTAATTAAAACATCAACATGTGCTTTTAAAGTCAGTCATGAACCAGATGAAGTGCTCGTAGCTGAAGGGACTCAGTGGCTGCTCAGTGGAATGTACCGCTGAACATGAGGCGGTGCGATGGAATCTCATTCCCACCGTTTAGCGTAAATACCTCGGCATACCACGGCTGACCAGGGTTGTTTGTTTGGCAGGGGGACGAGTGTTTGTATGTGTATGAAACGTGTTAGTGTTTTATACGGCAAAGAAAGAGAGGGACTGTTACGATCAGTGTCGTGATCTCTGAATACATACTGTATTAAGCGTGGCCAGTGCGGCCTTAGATATCCAAAATTACATATTAGATGTGAAAACTCCTGACTATATCCAGGACCTAAGTGTCGTGTAATTCCCTCAACTCGCACACACACACATGCATACACACACACACACCGGAGCAGGTTGAGGGCAAAGCTGAGTGGTTCATTCATGAGGAGGTCCTGGGGGAGATAGGTTGTGCCCCGCTTCGTTATAATGGAGGGTTTATGGCGTGACCTGCAGCCTGTCTCACTCTGCTCTGACAGCCTTTGACTTGTCCTACATGTTGTGTCTATCTCTGTACTTCAGCTCTATTAGATAAAAACACAACATATAATATATTATTCTGCGCTGCACAGCCCACAAACATTAGAACTGCACATCAAACTGTATTTGCCCCCTTTTTGCAGGATCTAAGTGTATATTTTTGACACTGTTTTGCAGGGAATGACTTGCACAAACTCTGAACAACAACAAAGTCTCCTGCAAAAGAATAATAACTGAGGCACACACAAAATCGTAGCCCCTCGTTGTCAGACAAGTGCATTGAGTACACAGTGTGCAGGTACAATGAGGTCTTGTCTAGCCAGTGAGCAATGTTGATCAAGATTGAAAGCATTGCAGAGATGTGGCCAACTTCTTGTTTGTGTCTTCACTGCCAAATGTTCTGCAATAACTTTTATAAGTGTTTCTACAAGAACTTCAGGAATGCTAAAACTCTCCAGTTGCAACTTTACTATGAGCGATAAGGCTTTTTTCCCCTGGAGCTGCCCTGCACTGAGGCCCATTAGTGAGTCAATTAGTCTAAATAACGCATGACCTGTTGGTTCAGCAGACGCACTTTACAGTAATGAGTCCAGTCCTTCAAGGTGAAACAAAAATTTATGTGCGCGTCATCCTCACTTTCTTGCATCTCATTATAATAATCTAGCGTTAAATCTTCAAAAATCACTGAAATAGTAGGTGAAATGAAAGAAATTTGAGGCATGCCTATAATTATTTTAGGGCTAAAATGACTATGTTTATGTGTTTAGAATGCTAATTAAGACATAGTGCAGTTTAGGAGGTATAACATTTTGTCCTTTTAGTCCTTTATCATTTATGTGGATTGCATACAAAGGTTTATAATTAGTAATAAATAAAACATTGTTGAGGCTGTGGAGAATGTCTTCAGTGTTGCAGGTATATAGTCAAAGACTTTCAAAGATCAACTTTAAAACATAATTGCTTGAGAACCAAAGCACAAACATGGCTTTCATAACTTCTGTTGCAACTACGGTGCAAATCTATGGACGCTATCTCCACCACATTTGTTACAGATGTAATCAGAGCATTTTCCAGATTGATTTTTTTTTTTTTTTTTTACCTTTTCTCATTGAGCAGGAGGTGGTTGGGACGACGGTGGATGCACAAAACCAAGGACTTTACAACCAGAGGGTAATTCTGCGTCCCAGCTCCTGTAAGTGGGCGATAAAAGCATTTCAGTTATGCCGAGGAAACCAAGTTCATGTTCATTTCAACAATATCAGTCATTTCAAAACACTTCACAAGTTTAATTGAAAGCCTTAAAATACTGTACAAAGACAAAACCAACAAATGCACAAAGGAAGAAACACTTGTGACCTGGGCACCGATAAGAACTGTAGACCCATGAAAGCTAAACGGGGGGGGGGGCTGAAAGTTAACATGCTGTCAACGACCGACTTCCAGCTTCTACACCTCTTTTATACCACAGACATTATGCAAAATTTTCTCAACTCCTACCCTCTGTCCACTGGGCCCCCACCACTGCTCTATGGCCCCCACAAATGCTGGGCTCTATGAATTTGTCATGTTAACCCCCCCTTTACACCTCCCCGGCTTCTGATCAAACTGGGGTCCATTCGGCAGCTATCTGCTTTTATTTGTTCATCCTTTTTTTTTCTCTTTTCTTTAAATTAATTTTACTTTTTTCAATCACATCAATAAATCAAGTTTTATTTATATAAAAATAACGGATTAAATTTATGTAATGCTTTTGTATGAACGCATACTCAAAGCGTGTACAGTGGATTCATTCTTCATTCACTCTCACATTCCCACTCTGGTGGTGTTAAACTACATCTGTGTCCACAGCTGTCCTAGGGCAGACTGATGGGGGCGTGGCTGCTTTGTGTCTACAGCCCCTCCCACCACCACCAATCATATGTATTCATACACCAGTGTGAGCAGTAGAGGTAAGGAGGGTGAAGAGTCTTGCCCATGGACACAACAGCACATGACTGGGACAGAGCGGGATTCAAACCGCCAACCCTTGGCATGGCCACCAAAATCTGCCAAATCATATCAAAAGTTATATTTTGCTTTTTTCTTTTGTTCTGTTTTAAACATCATAACCTATGAATAATAACAGGTTTGATTCAATAATAATAACAGGTTTAATGTAACCTGCTTGACAATTTCAACTGTTAAGGTAACATTTAAACTCGATACCTTGAAAGAGCAGACTGCAAAACTGAATCAAAACCCTTCCACCTAATATCACCCTTTTGTACAGGGAGATCTTTAATACCCTCCCTCATGAAAGGTTACAAGCTGTTGTAAAGGGCAAGGAGGAATTATTTTTAAAAGTTTGGTCACCCTTCTTAGATTGTATACCTGCAGATCTGAAAAAGCTACTATTGGGCAGATAGTTTCTGAATGGAAGAAGGCTTAACCTGGCAACCCTCAAATTCTGTATGACACGAGGTACTATAGTATAACAATGACTGGTGTATTGTGTTTTTTTGTTTTTTTTCTCATTTGTTCTGTATAAATTTGTAATTCTGCCATGTGCTGTCTGAGGGGTTGAGATGGGGGGGTTGTTTCTGTGTTATATATGTCTAAAAAACAATAAAATGTGTTTAAAAAAATAACTATACCTTGTCTGAACAAAAGAAAAAAGCAAAATATAATTACAGCAACAGAAGACCAAATGAACGTCTTTAGTCTGACATAGCAGCACTTATCTCCTGACACCTTCCATACAGAGCTGGACAAATCCAGACTGTTTGTGTATTAAACCAAACCCAGTATCTTTCCCTAAACCCAACTTAACTGTGGTCACTGCCTGTTTATTTATTCATCCAGCTCTTACATAAACCTTGCATGTTAGCAAACCACTCTTTAAAGCAGCAGCAAAAATATTCACATAATTAAGGCTCTTTTTTCCAACTGATGAAAAGATCTTAGGTGTTTATGTCCACGATATGTGGCTGTACACTGGTTTTTCTGTAGCAGTTTTTGTTTATCTGTGGAAATAGTCCATTACTTCGACACAAACTTCACATCACGACACAAGTAAATTTTACATTTAGAACTTTTAAGTGTAGACTGAAACAGCTTTGTGGGAAAAGACATCAAAACTTTTACTACTCGAAATAAATTAAAGTATATGAGCCCGTATTGTCAGGCTACAGGAGCTGAAAGGGGGGGCATAAGCTAAAAATGACATTGTTCTGCCCTCATTAAAGAGTCCCCTTCTTCAACTAGACAGACAGATAACTCCTTTCTAACACTGGTCAATTTATGATGATTTATTTGTACCACCGCTCCAACTGACAGCATGAAAATAGGGTAAAACTAAAATGAAGAAAGAAAATAAAGTACAAAATCAGTGTGCTTCATATCAGCAATACATCTCCCAATATCGCTGATAAACTCAGCTAGCGTATCTTAACACATAAGATAGCAACATATTAAATGATCACTATTAATACTTAAGTAAAACATCATGTAGACAAATGTAAACATAATATACACTGTAATTCTACTTAAACAATATTTACAGCGACCTTTAAGCGATTTCAAAACAAGATGAATGCAGACGCATCAGCTGCTCCCATTTCCATGTGCATGTTGTCTCACATGTCAACAGAGGATCAAGATTTGCCTGGTTGTCACGACTTTCCACTGCTCTCCATTGGGTCTGGCCAAGCATATTGAGGAAAACTGTTTCTCAAAGCGCGTGGTGGACCCACCTCCCTGAAATGCCTCCGTTTGCTACTGGTCGAGGCCAGAAAAGGTGGTGTCGAAGCTTAAACCAATCACAGCGCTCTTTCCTATGACGTATGTGACGCGACGAAAACTGCTTGAGGAAGAAGAGGAAGACGAAGGAAGAAGGAGGAGCTGAAGAGTTAGCGCAGCACAAGAGAAGACGAACAGAGACGAAATGGTGACGAACGATTATTGCAGGACATGTAAAATTAACATGCCAGTGGCGGGGGTATATTCGCGTTGTAGTGTGTTGTTCGAAAGAAGGACAAAGCCGCAGTCGATAGCGGGTTCCGGTCGCAGTTCCTCGACATCACTACCTTGAACACGCCTCTACCCAGAGCCATTGGAGATGCTCAATATTGATTGGCTCCCAAAAATGAGGGTGGGGTTCCCGATTTCTCTGGAGACTGAAAGCTGTCGATAGCATGCTTGGCCAGACTAGCAGTCACACCGCCCTGGGTGTGACGTCACTAGGATGGGCGGTCCCAGGCTAATATTAAACAGCAGATCCATCCTTTAAACCAATGACCTGAGTGCGTCTTTCTGCTCAACTTTCAAAGAAAAGTCCAAGTCGAACTCAAACTAAATTAAAGGCAAAGCCCATTCAAACAGTGCGGTTCGTTAGCCACACCCATCTTCGTTGCTCTCTGTGGTTGTTCTATCTCGCCCTCGCAAAGCCCGCCCCAATGACTCCCTACACGGATAGAGCATTTTGATTGGTCCAACAGATCCTGTGTCGGACCAATGATGGGCTCCTACCGTGTGATGCTAGAACACAAACTAGGCAAGAATATTTTCTGCCGCTATGTGGTCTAGATTTCTAGGCGACACTGGTGATTGAATTGGTGTGACTGTGGAACCTGAACTTAAAGGATTGTTCATCTCTTGTATTTCGCAAATTCATCTACACTACCGTTTGGATTATGTGTGGTCTAAAACACCACATGTTACTGCGAGCCGTTCACATTTCACTGACATTTAGGTGGATAATGAGTAACAATGTTCCAGTCTTTAAATCCCCTGTGAATCTTTTGGCATTTAAGCCCATTTTTTTGACTTCCTCCTGTCTTTAAATATTTGATGAGCTGGATGTTATCTAGACTGGATATTCCTGGCAATGTGAGGATAGGCTTTGACCGCTTTATCATGCCTGCTCTGAGTTTCCCTCTGACCCACTGGTGAAACACTGAACAGTTTCCAACAGTATGTGGTGTGATGGAACGGATGGATACGCCACACCTGTCTGCATCAGATACTTAAACAGCTCATGCTGAAGCTCAGTGGGATGTTGTAATGCATGAAGCAGTGGGTGAACAGGTCCCATCCAGTCCAGTGTGGACCAGAGGGCATGTTTGTGTGGGACATGATTGGACATGTGGCCAAAACTGAGGCGTACACTTCCATTCAGATATGTCACACACAATATCACATAGAAAATGTATAGAACAGAATAGAACAGACTACAATAGAACAAACAAGATCTTTATTGTCACTGTCACAGGAACAATGGAAATTCATTTAGCAGAAAAAATAATTAGTGCAAAAAAGTACCGAACAAAATACTGAAAAATCTAAATAATGTACGAAAGCTACAAGATAAAATATTACATATGCATATATTATTATATATGTATATTACACTCAATCTCTGTGTGTCTCTCTCTCTCTCTCTCTCTCTCTCTCTCTCTATCTGTCTTGGCATGGAAAACACAGAACATGAGAAACAAATAATAAAATAGCTATAAATGTATTAAAAATATACTGGTACACCATAAATACAGATCAGCTTTAAAATGTCACCAGCTTTAAAAGTGAAAAAAAAAGCCTCTGTACAGTGTTAACCTGGTCTAAAACCATGGTTAATCAGACTGGTGGAGTTCTATGGTGATGAGAGCCTGGTATGGAGCAAAAAAAAACCAACAAAAAAATTCATTTCATCGTGTAATGATTCAAAAATACATATAAATCCTGAGCCTGAACAGACAGTCGAACAGGCTTCATTCAGATCCTGATGAAGGCGTATAAAATGCACATTGATCTGCTTGTTGCCTATACGTTCATACATTCGTGTTGTTGTGGCCTTTTTTTCTTCTTTCATTTTAAAAAGGAGAACAATAGTTTTTCCTCCCCAAACAATTGGACAGAACTTACTGGACCCCCCCCCCCCCTTTATTTTTTTTTTTCATACCGGTACATTTACATGCTAAACTGTAGTGCACATGTCAGGGCCTATATTTGATCACTGTGTGTTCCTCTGCTAACTTGCCTTCACAGCATCACATACGTGTTTCTGAAGATCAACATTCCTTTGGTTTCAGTCTCTACAGTTGCTCCACTTCCTTTTTTTATATTTGGGGCCATCTCTGAAATTGCTGGTTTTCGGTGGTTTACACACGGCACAACACCTGCCTTTTTATGGTCTTCAGTGGGTGTCACATCTGCTAATGTGGCCACGCCCATCCATTTACAGTCAGCCAGTGAGATTCAACATTCACTCACCTGGAGAAGAGCACATGCGGTGTCATGCATCCAGAGTTGATTCCTCTTCCTCCACTTTGTTTTTTCTCTTAATGAAAAATAGAAGAGACATTTAAGAGAATTTAAACCTCTGTTTAGAGAAAATGATTATAAAACAGCTTCAACCTGCTCAGCCTGATGACATGTATGTGTTGCTGGTCTGCAGCCGCCTCACAGACTGTACACAGCTCAGTAGCCGTGGTCATCAGAGCAGCTGCTACAGATTCGATATGACATCTCCTTCCATCTTCTAATTCATTTTTTATGGCTCTTCTTCTGCCACTGGCACGCACACAGGATCTGTATCAAAGGCTTGTCTGTAAAGCCGTGTTACTGTAAACGACAGTATAGAACCTGGGACCGTTCAGTCCTGCTTGGACTGGGTTTACATAGGTTCATATTGACTGGACATGAAACATAAATACGATCATTTACAGTCATTGCAAACTTGGTAATGGAGGTCAAATCAAACCAAGTCAATTTACTCTAATATCCTTCAGATTATTTCACTGAAGAATGCGTATGTGATAAATCTGAGTGACTGTTCTGTAAACCAGACTGCAGAAGGGAATTTTTCCAACTGAAGCAATGACACATTATTTTTCATGTCAAATAATCCAGGGAATCCAGGGAAGGCCAGAAGTCAAACTGACAGACGGAAGGTCCACTGCTGCTGTGTGTATTGAGCCACGTCCTAATGCTCTCAGGTATCGACAGCCTCATTGACTTTTAGGGCGGAT
Source organism: Ostorhinchus rueppellii (assembly GCA_030068375.1). Taxonomy (NCBI): domain Eukaryota; kingdom Metazoa; phylum Chordata; class Actinopteri; order Kurtiformes; family Apogonidae; genus Ostorhinchus; species Ostorhinchus rueppellii. The sequence goes on along the minus strand of JAQQZY010000023.1, from coordinate 40,517,651 downwards.
GCAAATCATCATTGTAGGGTGTGAATGATCTGTAGGTGTGACATGTGCACCAGTTTCACTCACAAATAACACATTCATCTGGTCATTATTATAGCAGTCATCATTGTACTGTTGCCTTATCACCTCTTATTTCTGTTCAATGGCAGAAAAATGGATGGGCCAAATGAATAAACACACACACACACACACACACACACACACACACATACACACATACACAAACACACACACACACACACACACACACACACACACACACACACACACAAACACACACACACATACACAAACACACACACACACACACATACACAAACACACACACACACACACACACACAAACACACATACACAAACACACACACA
>JAQQZY010000023.1:40422539-40434423 GCA_030068375.1 Ostorhinchus rueppellii | reverse complement strand
GGAGTACCCGGAGAAAACCCATGCAGACACGGGGAGAACATGCAAACTCCACACAGAAAGGTCCCAAGAATCGCCCGGGAATCGTACCCGGGTCCTTCTTGCTGTGAGGCACGAGTGCTAACCACTGCACCACCGTGTTTTATTTAAAACAGGAAAAATATATTATTTATTTATTTATTGCAACACTCAAGCATGTCACTGCAGGTCAGGTTTATCTAGAACACCAAAGTTACAGTCGTGGTATGACTTCCAGTGTTTGGGATGATGCATAAGCCTCCATTGTGTTGGCTGATATGGAACTAAAACAATAAAATCCATAAATATACAAAAGAACACCTTTGAACAGCTGTCTGGAGTGACCACTATGCATGAAAGGGTTAACCATTATAGAAACATAAAAAGATACAGAAATACTGTGAAATTGTGGCAGCAGTGGGACACCTTATACTGGGTGGAGCTGGAACTAGACATTTGTTAAACACTGCATGTGTGTGTTTTCAGAATACAGAGTAAAATATTTCCAAATCTTCAAGCAGACATATTTGCATTGACTGAGAGTAAATATAAGCTTCACTGAGGACTATTCTACACCATAACTGTCAGTAAATAAATAAAAAATAATTCTACTAAAGCCAGTCAAAATAAGAAGTGCATAAATACAGACCCAGAACTGAGGACTGTGTGGATTCCAGATCAGTCTTTGTGTGATGTCTTCTGTAAACTGGAAGTGCCTTCTGTCTAAATAACCAGGTGTCATTATGGTGTTTCAGCTTAGAGGTTGAAGCTGTGGAAGCCTTCTAGCTGTAGATACAGTGGACTTATGTTTACCAGGCAGGTGGGGGTCTGTTGAAAAAAGGTTTCCTGGGGTGTGGTGGTGGTCTCGGGGTTAAAACTCCTGCTGTGAACTGCGTCGTCTCTGGTTCAAGTCTGACTGAGTCCAAACTTATTCTGTTCCATCTATGTACTGAGCTTCAAATATAAAGGAGGGAAGCGTCATTTGCATTGTGTTGCATTATGGGAATTGTAGGATCTTGTGGGTTTCCTTCTAAATGGACCAAATGTGTTGTTGTTGTTTTTGGCACTAATTTGTGGACGACTCCATTAACCCTTTCATGCACAGTGGACAATAATTCAAAGCTATTCTCTTATATATTCATGGTTTATGTTGTTTTAGTTCCATATCATCCCATACACTGCAATTCAAACCATTACTGTATTACTGCCGTTCCTCATACCCTGAATAAACCTGACCTGCAGTAGTATGTTTGAGTGTAAATCAATTGCTAATTGTTATTAGACTGTTATCAGCAGGTTTTTGTTATATTATCTCCATGATGTGAGTAATAACTAGTGATAGAGTATGTTAAAAATGTGAGAAAACATCCGATTAGCAGCATTAAAATGTTTTTATTTTATACTTTTCACACAGTATATCAATAAATACATTTTTCTTTGCTTCAAAAATGAGACACATAGTGTCCACCTGAGTAGACATATTTGCAACTAAATTTAAAAAAAAAAAAAATGCAATCACATTAGTTTTTTTCATGTCTATAGAAGAATAAATACACTTCTCAAATCTTGATTAAGGTGCTCATAATTCATGCATGAAAGGGTTAAAGCTACTCCATTGTTATAATGTTTTTGAGAGAACAAAGCAGTTGGGGTCTCAGTTTCATAATTTTATGTTTTACACACTAAATAATACAAATAGGCCTATAGTTCATTTATTCATTTTTATTTGTTTTGAGCAGAAGTAACAAAAAAAAAATCTTTTGTGTACAAGGAACTAATATCAGAACGAATGCATTAATAAAAAATAAAGATGATGGAGACAAAATCGTAATTTCCATATAGACTAGTAATAACATAAATGAAATATGTACTCCACAAAAATGATTGGGAAGAAGAATAAAAATGTTTACTGATAATGACTGTACTAGAGCAAGGTGGATACTTATATGCATCAAACATTATTTCTTTACTTAAAGATGAATAAAGGTAGATGTTGCTACATGAACGCTTCGCAAGATAACGCACAACTTCCACTGACAGCCACGTCACTTCTTATTTTTTCCAGCATTGTTCCATCCCATGGGAACTATTCCTATTCAACAGCTGACAAGTCTAATATTCATAGCATCCCAAAATCTTAACGTGAAAAAAACGTCCATATTAGAGCCTGAAAGTGAGGATTGTACAGCTCTGTCTCTGATCATCTGTGTCACGTCTTCTAGTTTTCCCTGTGCAGCTTTGAGGGGATGCCCTGAACAGAAGCAGGAGTGTGATTTTTTTTTGTTTTTTCTCTCTCGTTTTGTCGTCCAGGTGGAATCGCGGGACACGTTGAACAGCATTGCGCTCAAGTTTGACACCACACCCAACGAGCTGGTTCAGCTGAACAAGCTTTTCTCCAGGGCGGTGGTGCCTGGCCAGGTGTGACCCGCCGTGCACGCCCTCATATTCACCCGCATCACACCATCGCAGCTGTTCCACACACACACGCACACACACACAACCCAAACTAAACACTCTGTCATGTTGCCCAGGGGTGTCAAAGTTATTTTACTTCGGGGGTCACATACAACCCAATTTGATCTGTAATGGGTCGGACCAGTAAAATAATAACATAAAGACCTATAATTAACGTCGACTTCAAACTTTTTTCTATGTTTTAAAGTGATATGTGATAAAACTGTACAAACTCATTTAAAAAATGTGAATAACATGAACAACCAGAGTTTTTTTTAAAGAAATAAGTGCAATGTTAACAATATTACGCCTCAGCTTATCTGCATTACAACTGACAGATTGCACTTGCACTGATATCCAGTTGCAGAAAAAATTATTAGACAATCAAGACAGACATAAAAGAAAACATGGAATGAATAAAAGCACTGTTTTTATCAGTACAATGACAGGTATTGATGTAATAACTGAAGTGATTTTGGTTTATGTCAAGAAAACATGGAAAATGGATAAATATCAGCTCTGAAATTAAACTACTGTGAGCTATTTGTGTTCTTATTATATTTGTCCAAACAAATGGACCTTTACTTGGACCAGGCAGTAAAATGAAACTGAAGCAAACAAGGGGTGGTCTAATCATTTTTTCTATGACCGTACAAAGGCGCAAAACTTTTAGTAACAGGCAGAACAGTGTTAAAATATGTGATGACATCTCAGATTTTTTGTTTGTTTTAATGTAACAAATTAAAATTACATTATGAAAATGTTAATATTTACAAACGATCCTTTCACAAAAAAGTGTGAGTACCCTTATTTTGAACAATATTATTTATTCCAGTAGATCTATAAAGGCATAAAACATTTAGTTAAAGGCAGAATATTGTTACAATTTTTCTTAACAAATTTCCAGTTGTTAATATATGTTCAGGTTAGTTTATAAATGTAAGATAAGATAAAATATACTTTATTGTCCCTGTGGGGAAATTTTTCCAGGACTCCATAGTATAATATAAATATATAACATAACAGATATAAATGTAAGCACATTCATGCGATTTTACTTTTATAACACCAAAACACGGACAAATTCTGTTATTAAATGCTATTATTTTACTGGTCTGGCCCATTTGAGATCCACTTGGTTTTCATGTGGCACCTGAACTAAAAGGAGTTTGATTGTTAATATGTTCAGTGTAATTGTTGTACTTTTCAAATTCCCACATTCCCTCAGGGCAGACTGAAGCCTTTGGAGGGCTGTTTTTGGCCCACGGGCCATGTGTTTGACTCCCCTGATATAGCTTTATGATTCATCTTGCATCTGCACATTTGCTTTAATCTCATGAAAATTTTCCAAAATATGAGGATGAATGCATGTGTTCCTTCCTGAGTCACTCATCACATCCACACTATCTGTTCCCCCAGTTAATTGCCTGCTAATTACCGTGCCATTAGGATGCAACATGTTGCAAAAGGCCTACTTTGTTCCTAAATCGGTATAGTAATAAAACTGTCCAGAAGACGCTTTAGTTCCGACAAGACAACTCTAACTATCCATCTTTATCCCGCTGAACACCACGCCAGCCTCCCTGGCTTTTATGCTCAGCCTTTCCTTTTTTAGCAGCGACTCAGATTTCCTTTGTTTCCGCTGTTTTTTTCCCAACAGGGGAAGGTGACAAAAAATCCAAAATGTTATTTTGTCTCTGTATTTCTTGGCATCAAATTGAAATCCAGTTTAATGGAGATGAGCCGTATTTGCCAATCCTGCTGGCATTCCTTTTCTCTGTCTCTCGGCAGAAACAATGCTGACTTGAGCTGCTTCCAAACAGAAGGGTGTGGAGAGCACTTACCCAACTATCATCTCTCCACCACTACCGCTAAATCCATAGCGCAAGCACTTGGTTTTATTTTTTAACCTTTAAAAGTGTGCCCGAATTGATGTATTATCCTAACTAGAATGTTTAATGATGAAAAGATTTGTTAGTTGCAGCTCTGGCCACATTCATCAGCTTTAATGCCGCTGACCTATTTTTTGCTTCGATATACTGTAGCTACGGCGCAGGTCTAATTAAGGCTATTATATATGTCCCTGCAGATCAGCCATGCCATTGTAGCCTTATATCAGCCTCGTACAGGATCCCTGCTGTTAATTTTTAATTTAGAATTTGGAAAAGTTAATATCTGGCCAGGGATTTAAGACATGGTATGGATCCAATAGTCGCCTTTACATTAAAGACGTGTCACATGGCTTATGTATGACTCACACCAGGCGTATTAGATCCAATGTTTAAAGAGCAGGCACTGAAAGCTAATGACCAAATTATGAATAGTACAGCCATGGAAATTAGTATTCTTAGATAGGGGCCTGGGATGCATAACAATAACAGCAAATGTCAGAAGATACTTTTATATTGAGATAAATATCACTGCATTGCATTGGTGTTAGCACATATTAACTACCACAACCAACTATCTTTCTTCTCTCTTAGGAAGAAAAAAATCTATTAAACTTTAAGGCATTATTGATGCTCATACACCATATGGACACAAATATTGCGACACATCATGGCTTCAGCTTGTAAGATGTCCTGTTCTTGCTAATTTGAAATATAAATGTCAATAATTCCTTAAAATAAATGTATGTTGATATGGCAAATCAGCATGAACAGGACATCTTACAGCTGTAATCATAATGTGTCCCAATATTTGTGTCCATATAGTTCAGAAACATCAATATTTCTTTAAAGGTTAACCCTTTCGCCTTTATATTTAATTTTATGGTTGTCTTGTGTTCTTGTTTTATATGATCCTGGGAGCGACCGCACAAAAATTCCTATGTGTTATGCAGAAATGGCAATAAACTTCTTGAATCTTGACTCTTGAATCTTTATATGTCACTCATTGAAATACTCTGAAATTCAAAATTTCAACCTTAGTGTGTTATTGGACATCATCATCTACCTCATCTTGCTCAAAAGTAAACACATGCAATAAACCAACTGCTATAAGGTCATAAACTGATTAAAAAAATAATAATTAAATCACTCATATTCACTATTTACAGGTTCAAAATGTCTATAAAAACTCTCTGAATCACTGTATAGTCTTATAAAAAAAAAAAAAACTAAAATAAAAAAAAAACACATGCTTCTGGGCCTCACTGAGGCATGGGACTGACCCCTTATTTAATGTTTGAGAAAATTACCAAAAATAGTCACTTGCCCGATAAAGGGTTAATGAGAGATTTTTTTTTCTTAAGTGAGATATGAAGAAAGTCGATGGTTAGTTCTGGTAGAAAATTATTATTTATAGTCACAGTATGAAAAATATTTTAGAAATTTACAGGTAGAACATTTAAAATCAGTCATGGATTAAAAAGAAAAAAAATCAATGTTGAGAGAAATTAAGTTAAAACAATCTCTGATGCAAAGGTAATTTAAACCAAACTAATTAATGCAAATGATATTTATCCCATAATATAAAACTATATCATGACATTTGTTATTATTGTTTTGTATCCCAGACCCTGTTAGAAAACAAACACCTGAACTTAACGTGTCCCAATACTTTTGTCCATATAGTGTATAAATAACCCAAATCAATGCACAGATGAATATTTTCACCTCATTCCCATCTCTGCTAATTCTGACATGATCGTTCTTTGTTCATCCTCACCAACAGCATGAGACGACCAGCCTGGTTTTGTGGTATTTGCTTTGTCAAACAGGTGGATGAATGTGCGAGCGTGTGACCGGGATGTGTCTTTATCTCTGTCTCCGGTCATGGATGTGTGTTTGCACGAAGCCGCTGCCTGTGTAAATACAGACGTGGATTGTGTTTGCAGGTTCTGTATGTTCCTGATCCCGAGTACGTCTCCAGCGTTGGAAGCTCCCCCTCCCTCAGTCCCATCAGCCCTCTGTCTCCCACCTCCTCGGAAGCCGATTTAGAGAAGGTGACGGTACGTTGACCATGCGCTGTGGCGCCGCTTCATGTTTTGCCTCCACCGAAGATCAGTTTATTCTGTTTGCTGCCTCATGGGAATCATTTCAGACATGCTGGCGTGTGAACATGTAATTATACCTTGTCAACCCAGATGCAGACGCACAATGAAGTAACGACACCAACACATACAATCACAGAAACACCACATATGTCACATGACCATCCAGAGTGACGTGTCATGGCGTAGAGGACAGAACAGACAATAATGCCAATGTAGAGGTCTGACTGTAAAACCTGCCTGGTTTTTCCAAGGACAGGACGAGAAGTGATGTGTTTATTCTCAGTCGCAGAGTTTATAGTCGAGAACAAGGACGCACAAGTTGCCTTTGGTCAAAGACGTTGTGTCACTTTGTCATCAGGGCTCTGAGATCATGTCTTTATGAGGTTTATCAGCTTCATATTGAAACAAAACATGCAGCTACTGAAGCTTTGAACATAGTTTTTCTCGCACTGCTCATACATATCAGTTATTTCGTTTTATAGTTATTTATTAAAGCGTTATTCATCCAGACCTTAACCTTTTGGAGTCCTTGAACGCACCACCGGGCCAAAATAACATAACTGATTTAACCCCTTGACACTAATTGTTGCAAATTCGTATCAAACCCCTCCTGCTCCGAAATGCAACCAAAATACTATCTACTTGAAAGAAAAAACGCAAGTCAATTTTTTTTCCCACTATTGACCTCATGCACAGCTCCACTACTTCCTGAACTAGAACCAGCTTCTTTGTTTCCTGTCTTTCATTACTGGATGAGCTGATTAATCCAGGTGTGTCTGGCCATTTACTGAGGTCAGACACACCTGGATTAATCAGTTCATCCAATAATGAAAAACAGGAAACAAAGAAGTTGGCTGAAGTTCAGGAAGTAGTGGAGCTGTGCACGAGGTCAATTGGAAATAGATTCAGGCGTTGAAGGGTTAAGATGACGGAGCAGCAGACGGAGCCTCGCTGAGTCTGTTTCAACTTGTGTGAAAGTGCAGATGTCGAAGTGAAACCGTGAAGTTAATTGTGTTGAAAGGACAAGTAAAACTAGACTTGTGATGCCCAATAAAAGCATAATTTTTGGCAATATTGTCACATGTTTGGTGCAGGAAGAGATGGTAGAAGCAAGGGAAGGGCTCCCATAAAAAAAACAAAAAAAAAAAAAACATGTCACTGCATTCGGTCAAAGAGTTCACTCCAACCAGACAGATGTGTTGCAGCTTGTGAGACGTGATTGTTGTTACAAATAGTTTTCTTACTTGGAAAAATGGTTCATTGCACATGTTTGTGTGACACCTGGTTAGACGTAGACCTATATATGGGCCAGTCAATATATCAGGCTGATATATAATTTTTTTCAATACCTGACATTTTTTTTGGTGAAAATGTTATAAGATATTTGATCAGGCTCCTTTGTGGGCAGCACTTTTAATTCAATAAATGTCTTTCTAAGAGTACTATGTGTACATGTATTAATAATTTCATTTATATTGCTGCATACAACTCTCACTTATCCGAGTATTTCAATTGTATTTTACAGGCAATATGCTTTAAAAAATTAATTTAAAAATCTATAAAAAAAAATCTACCTTAAATATCAGCTGTAGATATCGGCCATCTGCTGACCAAAAATCACCATCAGCCTTAGAAAAAACTTTTTTTTTTTTTTTACTTCCATAAACCTGTTGTAAATGTTGAGACATAGGCAGAAATCATACTTAGGGTTGGTTTAATTTATATGGGATTTATTCACATAACCAGAGGTGATGTATATTCATATTGTGTCATTCCATTCTAATTAAAAACAGGAAGTTACATTAATGCATTATGAAGACAGTTACAGTGAATTAAAGTACAATTTTCTCTGAATTATTCATTCAATCCTTGTTGGAAACAGCTGGTTTAATTTAAGTACACAAGTCAAGAAAATCATCAGCCTTGGCCTCTTAATGGACGTGTTAATGCAGCCGTGTAATAGATTACAGCTTTTATATGTTGTACGGTTTGTGGTGCAGTTCATTCCTACACTTATAAATACTCACATTTATGTGCCATGGCTTCATGTTATTGGGAGCTTTATGCTTCCCTTGGCTCATACAGCTTCACTATTGTTGCACAAGGAACAAATCAGCAGCTTTGAGGCTCATTGTTTGTTGTTAAAATGACTTCAGGTTTGGTCCAGTCAGCCATACACATCCCTGCGCTCTAAGGCCGGCAGTATGAGCCATCTCCCCGCGGTACTGCGTCTGCAGCATCTGAATGAGCCAATCATTAAGCACCGCAGGAAGCCCGGCGTTCCCTTAAGAAATATGACTGTTTGCTGGTCTCCATGGAAACGCCTGTCTTGTTTTGCACACTTTGTAAGAAAATGGATACTGTTGTCTCCATCGCTGTCACTGTCACCGCCGAGTTTAGACGCCCTCCCGCTGCAGGCACTCCCATCTCTGGCCGTTAATTTCTCCACGGTCGCCTAAAGAAAGGCCCCCGTTCATTTACTGCTTATCTATTTAGGTCATGCCTGTGAGAACGGGAGCATATTGGGCGGCTCTCGACGGGAGGAGGATCAGAGAGAAGGGCTGTGACTGCCGAGAAATTAAGCCCTTAAAAGTGATGCCGTGTCTGATATTTAGAGCAACTAATGAACGGAGCAGCCTGTTCTCCCAGACAAGTAGCCAGGCAGCAATTATTCCAGGCAGAGGAAGTGTGCTTGGAAGGCACAAGAGAGGGAGCATTACCTCACCCGATGTGTCAACTCTGTATGTGTTTGTGGAGGCGTTTTGTGTGTGTGTGTGTGTGTGTGTGTGTGTGTGTGTGTGTGTGTGTGTGTGTGTGTGTGTGTGTGTTAGTGTGTTACTGGGTCTGTATCTGTCAAGTCTATGTTTGTGTGTTCCTGCTATCTCCCTCTTCCTGTGTGTGTGTGTTTGCCCATGTCGAGCTGCATCCAGGTGCCCTTTGAGTTTTACGTCACAGGAAGGACCTTAATAAGTTACTCTCCTTCTTTTAGTTTTTCCTCCAGAATCCCCAACATCTTTTAATTACAAGCCTCTTTCGGCACATCTCAACAAGGATATTATCCAAATAAATGGCTCTGGGAGGTGCAGTAATCGCAACGCAAGCAGAAAATAGCTATGAAGAGGAGTTTGGATTAAGAAAAGGTTTGGATGTAGCAGCAGATGTTTAGATGCCGTAGGTAAATTCAGTAGCTGCTGCATATCTCCTGTGTCTACTGGGTTATTCTACAGTGCAGTGGAATTAGAAGGCGTATAAGAGCCAGGGGTGTCAAAGTTATTTTAACCCAGGGGCCACATACAGTTAAAGGGGCCGGATCAGTAAAATAATAACATAAAAACATGAAAATAATGTCAAATCCAAACTTTCCTCTATGTTTTAGAGCAGGGGTGTCAGACTCATTTTAGTTCAGTTCCACATACAGCCTAATATGGTATAAAGTGGGCGGGGCCAGTGAAATAATATAAGTAACTTTTGAGTGAAAACATTTTAATTCTGTAACAAAAATGTTTAAATCTATGAATTGTACTCAAATATTACATGAACAAATACAAACAACCTGAAAATTCTTAAGTAAAATTTAATAAAAGGTTAGTCTGTAAATGTAAACATTTTTGTGTCATTTTCCTTTTTTTTTTTTTTTTTTTACACTAAAATAAAGAGAAAAATGAGCAGTTTTCATTATTTATAGGTTATTATGATAGTATTTTACTAGGCTGATCCACTTTAGATAGAATTGACCTAAAAGGATTTTAAAATCCTTGATTGTTCATATTTTCAGTGTAATTTTTGTGTTTCACAAATTCATCCCAGGGGTCGGACTGAACCCTTTGTCGGGCCAGATTTGACTCCCGGGCCACGTGTTTGACACCTGTGTTTTAGAGTGGACATTTTCATTACATAATGAAAATGTTTACATCTATGAACTATACTTTAAAAACTAAAAATTATGTGAGCAACTATGAACGACTTGAAATTTCTTAAGAAAAAAATAACTGCAATTCTAACAATATTATGCCTCAGCCTGTAATTTATAATTTACAGCTCACAGTGGATCTACAAATACTCAAAACATTTAATAATGGGTAGAATATTGTTAAAATTGCACTTCTCTTAAGATATTTCAGGTTATTCACATTTTTTCAAAAAGTATAGTTCATAAATATTTTCATGAGATTTTACATTTTACTAAAACAAAGACAAAAAAGGTTATTATGATAGTATTTAATGATCTGTATGTGGTTCCTGAACTAGAATTCAGGAACTAGTTCTTGATTGCATTTTTGCATTTCACAGATTCATTTCATGGGCCGGATTGGACCCTTTGGTGAGCTAGTTTTGGTCCGCGGGCTATATGTTTGACAGCCATGATGTATAGTGTGTGTATATTGTGTATGATGCAGGTAAAGTGGTGTCAGTGATGGGGCTAAAGGCCAGATAAGGCAGCTCTGAAGTGTCTTCATGATCTTGGCCTGCCTGCCAACCTGCTGGTATTGGCAGCAAAAAGTAACGCATCTTGCAGGCATGGATCGTTGGCTGGCTGGCTGGCTGACTGTGTGTGTGTGTGTGTGTGTGTGTGTGTGTGTGTGTGTGTGTGTTCATGCATGGGTAGCAGGCTGACTTTCTGGCTGTCGGCCGTGCTGTCGTTGGATTATTTGGCAGCCGCCGGCTCGCTGGCGTCCTCGCTCTCTGGTCATCTGTGCAAGCAGCCGCGTCCTCTTTGTCCTATAAAGACCCCTCGCTCGGACTCGTACACACTCGCTTACGTTACACACACTCGCACAGGCCGACTCACCAGTGACCTTCCCATTTCTTCCTCTTTTGGCACCTCGTTGGCCTCCCTCCTTCCTTCCTTCCTCTCTTTCGCTGGGGCGGAAACTAAAATTAGCATTAGAGGAAGTAACGCTGTTTCAGACTAGCAGCGGTACATGTCTGGTGCCACGCAGGTGAGGATACTTCATCTGCCTTATATTTAGTCCCAGAAGGAAACGCACTGACACACCAAAGCACTCTACTGCCTGTAAATATACCTTTAGTACAGTAAAAGTACATATTATCAACAAAATGTACCTAAAGTATTAGATGTGAAAGTTTTCGCTGGTCTGTTTCACATAGTACAGGGTTTATGCGGGTCATTAATAAACATTAAAAATAAGTGCTGCACAATATATCAAAAAAATATCATTATCGCGATAACAGAGTGTGCAATATTTTTTTTTTTTTTTTGCATTAACTGTGTGTTTTCCACACCATGGGGTACCACAGTGGTTTTCTCTATCACTCCAATATGCTAGTTTTTCTATCCAAAAAACTGAAATAATGCTACTGCTGCTGGTGGAATGACAGGTGTCTATAAATGATACATTTGATTCAACGACAGGGCATATGTAACATTAAAAAAGTACGACTGTTGGATGGGAGTCA
>JAQQZY010000023.1:40373879-40385451 GCA_030068375.1 Ostorhinchus rueppellii | reverse complement strand
ACTTTATTACAATTGAGAAGTTGTACTTTTTAACTTTTACTTAAGTAAAGGAGTTGAATCAGTACTTCTACTTTTATCAGAGTATTTTTTCACCCAGGTAACTGTACTTCTACTTCAGTACAGAATGGGAGTACTTTTACCACCTCTGACATCTACCAACTATTGATGTGAATGTTTAACACCCGTCAGTCCATGTAAATAACTGGTGTAAAACAGTTTTTCATCTTTTCATGCTCATCAGATATGAATGTGTTTTTTTTCCAGGACCTACATGAGAGTCAAAGACAGAATAGAAGCCGATAAACAGAAGGTAAATCAAACCTCATCTCTGTTGTTCTTCTCTTCTTGCATTACTTTATTCTTTTACGAACGTTCTCAGAAACAGAAGTTATGTCATTGAATGTTTTTAATGATGGCGAGGCATGTTTCCATGGTAACACTGTGTTGCATTTAGGTTCTGGTGGTAAACCCCGGATTCTTTAAATACGTTCACGATTACTGGACGGAACATCACGGCCGCTACCCGTCCACTGGCATGTTGGCCATCATCTTCGCACTGCACATGTGTGACCAGGTAAGGAAGGGGCGGAGCCTGTGATGCATTATCATCACAGTTTTCACAGTTTATCACTAAATCCATGTTTCTTTGCTTCAGAAACTAAACACATGGTGTCCAGCTGAGTGGACAGTTATACAACTCCATGAAAAATAGATTCATAAGAAAAATTTAAATCAGTTTTTTGTTGGTTTTTTTTCATACTTAAAGAGGAGTAAAAACACTCAAGAAAAAAATCTAGACTGAGACTCTCATAATTCATGCATGAAAGGGTTAATCTAGTAGTGAATTAAAAATGATGAAACATGAGAATCACTGAGTCGGTTCATTCAGGTTCTCAAACATAATCAGTATTTTATATTTATGATATAAACTACAAATGACACAGTTCTGTTTTCTGTTTCTATTTGTTTCATAAATGTATATTTTCTATTTTCTCTGCACTTTGTTTTTGCTGCTGTCAACTGGTTCGTTTCCCCATGATGAGGTCAATAAAGTCTTATAACTGTTTATGTTGTCACTTCCTGTCCGTGCAGGTCTCAGTTTTCGGTTACGGTGCTGATCAACAGGGGAACTGGCACCACTACTGGGAGGAGAACCGCTACGCCGGCGCCTTCAGGAAGACCGGTGTCCACAGCGCCGACTTCGAGACCCAGGTCATCCACCGCCTCGCCAAGGAGAATAAGATCAACCTGCACCTCTGACCTCTGACCTTTCCTCTGGACCGAGTCCGGCTCTGGGCTGGGATCAGCACTGCGGATCGTTGTGTGAGCGACAGACGTGGTTTTCTGTGGATTAGTCTTTTTCTCAGACACCTGATCTACCTGTGGGCAGAGTTTGGTGAACAGAAGCACCCTAAATATCATGTGGGAGGTGCTTATATCAGTGGGAGGGGCCTATCTGTAATGTGAGTTAAACGTATTCGTGTGCTGGTTCAGATCAACTTGCTGTCTGTGACTGCAGGAATTTAACCACAACAAACTCATAAGTGGAAAAAACCACCATGTTTTGTTTTTTTTATATATTTTATAGAATTTTATAGATATTAACGGGGATAACCTCTTTTTTTTTTTTAATCGCAGCACTTTTATCTAAAGAAGTACGACGCCGTGTTACGGATGTTTTAAGGAAAACGCAAGACAGGAGGCAGTAGGAGGGAGGGGATTTTAGGAAACGACTCAGGATTTACAACAAAAATGAGAAAATGGGTGGCACCTAATTTGTTCCAAACATCACAACAAGTCGATGCACGATTTACCAAATAAAACTGAATAAAGTTTATTTGTCCTGGACCACGTTCAGATCCCACTTAGCACTTTAACTTTTTATTCCCAACATGATCTCTGAGTTTTTATTCCTGATAATTGTAAATAACTGTTTAAATGCCAGACCTTCTCACCTGCTCCTCCTGTTCGTTTCACCTAAACCACAGGTGTCAAACATGCGGCCTGGGGCCAAATCCGGCCCACCACAGGGTCCAGTTCGGCCCTTGGGATAAATTTGTGAAATTCAACAATTACATTAAGATATGAACAATCTTACAGTCAATTTTAGTTCAGGTTCCACATTCAGACCAATTCAATGTCCAGTGGGCGGGACCAGTAAAATACTAACATAACAACATATAAATAACGACGACACATTTTTCTCTTTTGTAAATGTAAACAGTTTCATGTATTTACACTAAAGCAAAGTATAATTTAGCAAAAAATGTGAATAACCTGAACAAATATGAAGAACCTGAAATGCCTTAAATGAAGTAAATACAATTTTAAAGTTCTGTCTGTTATTAAATGTTTTGTGTATTTGTAGATCCACTGTGATCTATAAGTTATAATGTACATGTGTAGATGATAAACTGAGACAGAATCTTGTTAAAATTTTACTTATTTTTTCAGTTTGTTCATGTTATTCACATTATTTGAAAGGATCATTCGTAGATTTAAACATTTTCATCATGTAAATGTACTTTTTTTGCTCTAAAACGTAGAGAAAAGGTTTGAGTTGACATTATTTATGTTATTATTTTACTGGTCACTGCAGATTAAATTAGGCTGAACGTGGCCGCTGAACTAACATGGGTTTGACGCCCCTGACCTAAAGCGTCTGTAACACGTCTTCGTACTAAAACGTCTTCTCTTTGTATTTTATATCGTTCTTATTCCATCCATTTATCCTAACTCGAGCCGTCCTCGAAGACTGAAGCAGGACGCAGAGACGTCCTGTCGAATCCACTTTTTGTATTAACCTCCTTCCTGACCGTATATGGAGTGAAATGGGAGGAGCCTGTGTCGAGTGGGAGGAGCCTGTGTTTGGTTCTCAGCCTGTGATTGGACCGTGTTGAATAGGTGTGTTTTCCTGCTGACAGTGAACGTGAGCCGTCAAAACCTGTAAAACTGAAAACGCTTGAGACGAGGCGACTTTGACAAAGGTTTATTGAAGGAAACGTGGTCAGAGTCCGAAACCCAACCCAACCCCCAAACCGCCGCCCACGTGGCAGGAATCAGCCCACTTCCCGCTGAACACCTGAACTGTGGGCAAGGTTTCTTTTTTATACTCATGAGGAAGGCGCCGTCTGATCGGCTTTGACCAATCAGACGTCGTCGTCCTCGCGAACATTAATGACCTGAAAATGGAAAACTCGTGAGCTGTGAATGTTTGACAGTTTGAATGTTCGTCTCCAGTTTTCAGGACGTTTTCATAACGGTTTCATCAGTTTAATTCTGTTTGTATCATGGAGGAGTTGGATATTAGAAGGTCAGATGTTTAACAGGTTCTACTCAAGACTTGATGAACAAAAAAAGGCGTCGTTCATCTCATGCATCGTTTTGATTATTTTCGAATTTGTCTCGTTTATAGATGAAAGTGGACGAAGGCAGCGCAAACGATAAAACAACTCATGTCATTTGTTTGGTGTTTTAGTTATGACTTATTTGTTTTGTTGTTGAAGTCTATCTTTTGTTTTGTTTCGTCTTTTGCGTCGCTTCTGTTATTTTCATCAGGTTTGGTCTTTAACCCTTTCATTCCTGCAGCTCACTCCAGTGGACTCTTCTTCTACTGCTGTTCTATTAGAGATTCATGCTTTTATTGTTTTAGTTCCATATCAGCCAACACAGTGGACACTGATGCACCATCCCATAATAATCTGTTGCCTATTGGCCAGTTATGGGAATAGTTTAACTTTTTTTTTTTTTTTTTAAATACTCATAATCAAGATGGCCGACAGGAAGTCCCATGAATATGTTCTATTTCAGGAAACAGTTGAACTTAGAAAAGATGTTAGTATCAGTAACATTTAAGGATTAATATTTGACATATTATCTCCATAAAATGGGTAAAAACTAGTATTAGAACATGTTAAAATGAGAGAAAACACCACATTAGCAGCACTGAAAATGTGTTGTGTTTTTATTTTTCCATAGTCATCACACAGTTTATTAGCTCCGCCCAGGAGGTTACGTGATCGCCCGAGTTTGTGTGTGTTCGTTCGCTGCAACTTCAGTCGGCCACAAGGGGGCGGAGGTCTGCACTCTCAGTGCTTTTCTAGTTCTTATCTGGTATTGGTTCATTAACCCTTTCATTCCTACTGCTCACTCCAGTGCACACTTATTCTACTGCTGTTCTGTTATAGATTCATGGGTTTGTTGTTTTAGTTCCATATCAGCCAACACAGTGGACACTTATGCACCATCCCATAATACACTGACATTCACACCATTACTGTAACTGTACTGTTCTTGATAAACCTGATCTGCACTAACATGTTTGAGTGTAAATTAATTGCTAATTGTTAATTTACATGTTTTTTTCTTTTTACCTTTTTTTTCTTTTTGCGTATTATCTTCATGAAGTGAGTCATAACTAATATTAGAATAAGTTAAAATGTCCGAAAACATCAGATTAACAGCATTAAAAATGCTTTTATATCACTTTCTTTGACTTTCTTTTTTTGTTTAATTAAATGCATGATGTAGCCGAGTGAACACTTTTGTAACTACATGAAAAATAAAAGAAAACTCAGTCACAGTTTTTTTTTCATCCCTAAAGTGAAAACAAAAGTTTCTCATAATTCATGCATGAAAGGGTTAAAGTTGTTTCATATTTTACATTGATTTGTCTTGTTTTGCGTTTGTTTGTTTTTAATCCATCTCGGTTTTGAATTTGTTTAATGTTGTTACATAATTTTTTTAATCTCGTTTTGTCTTTCATGTCATTGTTTTGGACGTTTTTTTTTCTTTTCTGTTTCTTGTCGTTTCATCCGTTTTGGTTAAAATCGGTCTCGATGTGATGACGGTAAAATAAATACTGGATAATTCATTTCAGTTCAAACTAAAGTCACAAGTCTTGAAAATGTCTGAGGTAGAAAGTCCAGATACTTATGTAAAAATGGAGTCAAAGAAAGAAATAAATACTGGTTCATGAAGTGCTTGTATTTTCAGACTAATGTTGATGTGAAACCGTCCTGAAGCTGAAGCTCAGTAAAAGCCTGTATCACAGAACGACTCGGCAGCGTTTTCAGCCGTTCGTTCTGTTGCAGGAAGAAGCTTTTGTTGTAGTTTGAAGCCTTAACAATCACAAATGCTGAGTCACGTTCTGACGCTGCTGCCGACGCCAAACAGGAAAAAGGAAAGGAGAAGCTGCCCTTTGGTCCCGTGTGCAGACTTAAAGATCTTAAATCTCAGGAGGTTTTTTGGTTTTAAGACGTCAGAGCAGCAGCCGTCAGGATCCTGAGCTGGATCACAAACAGGTTCACGTGGAAACTGTTCATCAAAACAACCAATCAGCTGAGCAGAAACTGACCATGTGATCTGTGTGTCGACTCTGACCAAAACATGCTGTTTGTTCAGTTAACGCCAGGGGTGCAACGCTTCGGAACAGCCACGAAACTGATGGCGTTCTTCAAACATATGAGCTGGTTTACTGAAAATGACATGAATCAACCAAATAAAACGTGAGCTGATGAAGTATTTGACACGAAGCAGGTCTGGACCATGAAACGATCATTACCAGGAAAAAAAAAAACACCAGTTATTCATTATCTGATAAATGTTTCATGTTGAAAACGACTGGTTTGATGCTGTTAAAGCCAATAAACGCAACAGAATCAGCAGTAAATCAAATAAGAGGTGTGTGGTTTTAACGTTACATTCTGTTTGTTTTATTGCATCAGTCGTGTAGTGGTTTGTCTTTTTTTGTCTTTTATGTTGCATCAAGTTGAAAATATATGTCATATTTCAGCATCTTTTACAGCACAGGTGTCAAACATGTGGCCCGGGGACCAAATCCGGCCCCTGGAATTTGTGAAATGCAGAAATTACTCTGATATGAACAATCACTGGTGTCAAAATCATTTTAATTCAGGTTCCACATACAGACCAGTATGATCTAAAGTGGGTCAGAACCAGTAGAGTACTATTAGAATAACATAAATAATGAAAACTACAAATGTTCTCTTTGCTTTATTGTAAAAAAGTAAAGTTACGTGAAAATGTTTACATTAACAAACTATCCTTTTACAAAAAATGAGATTAATCTGAACAAATATGAACAAAATGAAATGTCTTAAGAGTAAATGTAATTTTACCAATATTTGGCCTGTTATTAAATATTATGTGTGTTTGTAATAAATTACAAACGAATAAACTGAGGCAGAATATTGGTAAAATTGCACTTGTTATTCTTTATCCATTTCATATTCAGATTTTTTGTAGATGTAAATATATCATTTTAGTTTTTCACTGTTATTTGACTGGCCCCGCCCACTTGAAGTCATGTGAGGGGGAATATGGAACTGAACTAAAATGTGTTTGACAGCCCTGGTTTATAATCTTCTATTGTGTCGTTTACTCTATTTCAGTCTTTTGCATTTTCTACATCTTCAGTCATTTTCATTTTGTTTAATATTTTAGTAAGAATTGAAAACTATAAATTATCAGATTATTTAACCTGGTTTCTTCAGCTTTCAATGTGGGGAAAAAAAATTCTTTAACTTTATTCGTAAAGACATAAACATAAAATATTAAATGAACTATGAGACCATTTTTGCCCCATCGCCCACACCTGTAAACCAACTCGATCCATCAGCGCTGTTTGTTCGGTGGTTTTTCCAGGAGCGTTGCACTTCTATTAACAGCTTTAATTAATATTTTCACTGTGACTGATGAACACATTTCAACCTGCTGAGCTTTGTACATTCATAGAAACCAAACAGACACCAGCTGTCACTGTAAAGCAAATAAAGAACATTAGAAAAACCATTCCGAGCTGCGTTTTCTGTCATGAACTCATGTGCAGGGAAAGTTTGTCCTGAAACAGCAGGAAACTGTTACTGCAACAAATTAAATCATAGAAACGTCCCAAAAACTTATGTTTTAAACATTATATTTCATTAATAATCTACTCAATCACGTGTTATTGGTCTGGAATCTAGTTTTTCCCCCTTTTTTACTGGTTTGAACTATAACTGGTATCCGACTCACTTCAGATTTATAGTTTTTGGTTTTTCTCAGATTATTTCGTTTCATTACATTCTTTTTCATTATTTTGCTGCAGTAACGCTGCTGGTTTTCCTCACCGACTTCATATGATATGTTGAAGTTGTTGTTGAAGGCAGCGAGAGGCGTCGACTCAGTCTGGTTTCAGGCTCCGCCTCCTTTAGTCTGCAGACCAATCACATCCAAGCAGGTCGACAAGGCAGTGAACGTCATTGGTTGATTCTAGACTGGCCTGAAGTTACAGAAGACGACGGCTGTGCTTAGTATCCCAGAATCCTTTGTGCTCAGGTTGTTCAATCACAAACAAACAAATAAATAAATAAATAAATAGGTTGAATAAATAAAAAAGTTTTACAGATGACGTTCAAAATAAAGGTCCAGGGTTTTATTTTGAAATGTCGTCACCTGGTTAGTTTGTAAATATTGAAATGCACACTGAGGCCGTTTCCATAGCAACAGTGGCCGCAACTCGAGGGGTCCTCTGTAAGGTCTCCATGGTGATGGAGCCGGTTGCTATGACAACAATCCATCTCCATGTGGTGTTTGGATCCGTGTCCACCCGGTGGAGCTTTGACAGAAGAGGAGTCGGGTTTTGGTTCTGATCCAGGACCGGTTCCACTTCCAGATGGTCTGGGTCCGTGCAGGTCCACGTCAGTCGGACAGCAGCTGCACAAAGGACGACGGGAACAAACCCCTCTGCTCCGGCTCGTCCTCGATGTATCCGTGCTGCAAACACATGTTTACATGTACAGACGTGTGTGAAAATAGGCTCCGCCCACTGAGGTCTACTGGTCACGTGACTGGCTGTTCGAGGTTCAAGCTTTCATTTCGTTTTAGTTTGTATTTAAAACGCTGTCAGATAAATGTTTTCTGTGCAAATAACTTCCTCAAAGTTAAATCACAGACCGACCAATCACAGCAGTAATGGAACATACCCACCAGTCGCTGTCGTCCTGTCCCAGAACAACCAGAACCTGACCCTCGGAGAAGCTCAACTCATCATAGTGATCGGCCTGACAGTCGTAGAGCGCCTGAACCCGACGAGACGCGGCCGACGAACCACGAGGCTGAACGAAAAAAAAAACAGGAATTCAACAAACATCGACCGGAAACTAAAGGAAGATTAAGCACTAATTTAACAAACATTTAGTGTGAACTAAGGACACATTTGGGGTAAATTAAGGAAACATTTAGCTTAAGATTTAGCTTTAATTTAAGAAACATTAACCCTTTCATGCATGAATTAGAAGAACCTTGGTCAATATTTTTTCCTTGAGTGTTTTTATTCCTATTATTTACTATTTTATTATTAAACAGAAAAAACAATGCAATTGAAAGATTTTTTTTATGAAGCTATTTTTCGTGGAGTCACAAAAATGTTCACGAAGAAACAGATATTTAAAATTCATCAGAAAGTGATGAACTGTGAAAACTATGAAATAAAAATATTTTTAATGCCACAAATCTGATGTTTTCTCACATTTGATCATACTTTAACACTAGTTATTACTCATTTCATGGAAATATGTAAAAATAAATAAATAGTTTCTTAAAACGGTTAATTACAGTCTAATAACAATTAATTAATTTACACTCAAACATGTTAGTGCAGATCAGGTTTATCTAGAACCGTATAGTTACAGTAATGGTCTGAATGTCAGTGTATTATGGGATGGTGCATAAGTGTCCACTGGAGTGACCAGTAGGAATGAAAGGGTTAAACGTAAATGAACCAAACACTGTGTGAAATATACCTAAATACTTTTACATGAGAAAACACTTGTAGATGTTTGATGCTGTAGATTAACCCTTTCATGCATCCTGGTCACTACTGTAAACAGCTGTTCAAACATATTCTCTTGTATATTTATAGATTTTTTTTGGGGGGGGGGGTTGTTCCATATAGCCAACACAGTGGATGCTTATGTATCATCCCATAATACACTGTAATTCATACCATTAATACAAATTTGCTGTTCTAGATAAGCATGATCTGCAGTAAAATGTTTGAGTGTAAAAAATTGATAATTGTTATTTGGCTGTAAATAACTGTTTTGTTGAAGTTTTTTTGTTTTGTTTTGCAGATTATCTCTATGCAGGTCTGTTAAAATGTGAGAAAATATCAGATTAGCAGCATTAACCATGTTTGTATGTCATAGTTTTTATGCACTTTATCAGTAAATACATGTTACTTTGCTTCAAAAATTAAATGCATGGTGTCCAGCTGAGTGCACATTCTTATAACTCCATCAAAATAGGTTTACACTTTTTTTTTTTGTGTCTAAAGGAGAATAAAAACACTCAGGAAAAAATATCTTGATTAAGGTTCTCATAATTCATGCATGAAAGGGTTAATATCTTACTGTTTTTGGCTTTACATGAACTAAACTAAAGTGAAGTGAATGGAACATATACATGAAATAAATGGACTGACCAATGATCTGCGAGGAAGTGGCTGGGGGGCGGGGCCTCTGCTGTTGCAGTCGAAGCTCTGTGAACGCTGACTGGTGGGTGACCCATTGGATGGAGCTTTGTTGGAGGAATGTGAGAAGTGGGAGGAGCTATTATCACTGTCAGCGCGTCGAAAACCTCAGAAAAAAACAACAGATTTAAGAATTTAATGAAAACCCAGAGAAAAGACGACAATCTGATGTGAGTGAGCTTTACCTCTGTCCGGCCGTTCATTCACGGAGCCGAGAGGAGACGACGGACTAAAGAAAACACACGGAGAACGTTTAGGTTCTGTTCAGCACAAGTCCAAGTGATCTGAATTAATTAGCTTTTAATTACAGAAAGTTCACAGAAGATGCAGATTTGTCATTATTTTATTCATCACTGGGATCATCAGACGCCGGATCCATCCTTCTGTTTCCAGGTTCTTACCGTTCCAGGTGATTTTGCTGAAAAACGCCGGAAAAATCCCTAATTCAAACTCCAGCTGTTCTTCCACCATTTAGAGTTCAGATAAAAGAACAGGTTCTTTGTGAAGAGAACACCCTGAAGTTTGGACTAAAACTGTCACTTTATTTCACAGGTAACAAGCTGGACACGTAGAAACACAAATACTTTCTGATTTTTTTCCCCTCTCCATTTTTTTTTGTGAAACCCAGGGTTTAACTCATTTTATCAGCCCTGTAACGAAGTTCAGTCTGCACTTTACCCATAATGCCTTGCATTAGCATTAGCATTAGCACTCGTCAAGGAACGATGCGAGTCTCAGATGTGTATCTGTGTCCATCTTTTATGAGTTGCTATGGTAACCTCACATTTAGATCATGTTTGATTTAAGCTGTGAAAGAAACTGAAAGTCAGCCTATAAACTGAGTTTCAAAATCACTTCTGATCAGTCTGAAGATGCTCCTTGAAACTAAAGCCTTTGTACTTTTACATAATTTGACTCATACAACAGTGATTTGTCTTTGCAAGGTTACCATAGCGACACATAAAAGATGGCCGACAGAGATAAATACGTCTACACACGAGCAGCCACTGAAGGAGTGTGAGGACCAACTCCAGATCTTCATCAGCACCGTGGTCAAAGACCAAGAGAATTAACAGACCACAGGATGGAATTTGGCTTTTTTCTCTCCTCAAACCCTATTGTTTCCATTTTTGTTTTTCATTCTGTGAACACGGAGCGCAGTATTCCCATGTCTGTCTGTGTTTAGTGCCATCTCAGTGGGTTTTAACTGGAAGGACATTTCATTGCTCTGAAATATGTGCAGTGACAATAAAGTAAATCTGTATCTGTAATGTAATAGGTGTCCAGGGTGTACCCCGCCTCCACCCTTCAGTAGCTGGGATAGGCTCCATGTGACCCCCGTGACCCTAGTGAGGAGAAAGCGGGGATAGAAGATGAATGAATGAATGTATCTGTAATGGATGGAAATGAACTGTTGTGTGGATCCACACAGAAAAGCTCCGGTCCAACTGAAAGTCACAATAAAGTAACAAGTACACTGCCCAGAGGCACTACGGCAGCACGACAAACTGGAGCAAATACAGCTGTCATGACTATTTCTAAGTTTTATGTATTTTTTGGTAAATGAGCTCAGGTTCAGGTTCCTTTATTGGTACCTGTAGGTAGATTTGTTTGGCAGACAGGTGGGTTCATCCTTTACACACTGATGGTCCAAAAACATAAAGGACCCAACAGCAGCTGTCTGTACATGATTCAAATACCCATGGTTCCACTGATCAGGACAGAAACGATAAAAGATTCAAAAATAAAAATGAGAATCAAATAAGCTAAAAACCTCTGGGCTAGAGCCAAGACTAAAGAGAGGAATAAAGACCCCTGCCCTGTTATTGGACTTTTTGGTGCACCATTAGAAGATCTCCCTCTACAAAGGCCACAATTCAATAGTTCCACCTATTCCTCCCTTTTAGCGATGACTCACGTACTCGTACTCGTCGTCCTCCGTTTATCCGGATCCGGGTCGCGGGGGCAGCAGCTTCAGCAGCTTCAGCCCAGACGGCCCTCTCCCCAGCGACATCCACCAGCTCTTCCGGGGGAATCCCG
>JAQQZY010000023.1:40262652-40276057 GCA_030068375.1 Ostorhinchus rueppellii | reverse complement strand
ACCCGGAGAAAACCCACGCAGACACGGGGAGAACATGCAAACTCCACACAGAAAGGTCCCACCCGGGAATTGAACACCTTCTTGCGAACCACTGCACTGCCCTCTAAGTTCCGTAATGAAAACGTTTACATCTATGAATTGTGCTCGAACATAACATGAACAAATATGAACCTGAAAAGTCTTTTGTAAAATAAGTGCGATGTTAATAATATTATGCCTTAGTTTATCATTTATACATGAGAATCACAAGTTAGAGATCACAGTGGATCTATAAATACACAAACCATTAAATAACAGGCTGAATATTATTAAAATTCCACATACTTCTCTTAAGAGATTTCAAGTTTTTCATATTTTTTGTAAAAGGCTACTCTGTAAATGTAAACATTTTTGCATAATTTTACTTTTGTGTAACACTAAAATAAAGAGAAAAAATGAGCAGTTTTCATTATTTATAGGTTATTATGATATTATTTTACTGGTCTGATCCACTTTAGATTAAATTGACCTAAAATTATTTTAAAATCCTTGATTGTTCACATCTTCAGTGTAATTTTTGCATTTCATAAATTCATCCCAGGGGCCAGATTGAACCCTTTGGGGGGGGGCAGATTTGGCCCCCAGGCCACATGTTTGGCACCTGTGTTTCAGACGTTTCCCTCTTCCAGCACACCCGACTGTCCTTCTGAAGAGCTTGACGACAGGTTCATCATTTGAATCAGGTGGGTTGACAGAGGGGTTCATCTAAAACAAGCAGGACAGAAGCTCTCCAGGACCAGGACTGGACACCCCTGCTTCATCTGACTCTTCTGCCTTTACAGGTAAACACTGCAATAGCTTTTGCGCCCCCTAGAGGCAGGCCTGAGTGCCCCAGTATAATTTTGTAATAAGGAGATAGTTCTACTGGAATTTGCATGACAAATTTTTCTTCAAATGGACTTTTAAATATTATGACAGTGTTGAAGTGTATCACTTTCAGCATCTCTTAATATGCAAATATAACAGTCATTAGCTCCCTAAAGTCCCTTCTTAAAATCCATTTTTTCCTCCTTGGCTTTTGAAACCATGTGAGATGTTTTACATGTATCGTTCTTATTCAGCTGTTTTATGTGGTATTGGTTTATTGTCCTTATTTTTAATTTGTCGTTTTTAAATTGTACATATTTGATCTTTTTAATCTATTTCTGTATTTTATTCTGTTATTTTTTTATATATTTATTTTTCTGTACAGCACTTTGGTCCACTGTGGTGGTTTTAAAGTACTTTAAAAAATAAAGCTGGATTGGATTGGATTAGCTATGTACATATGTTTTCAACTCAAATAAAAAAGCTTCAGTGTAAATCAAATAGTTTTTTCTACGCCCAACACTTGAACCATCAGTAGGATCTTAAAACTCAGGTCCAACATCCGGACTTGACACAGAATCTACTCAAACTCAGAAAAAACCGCAGTACACAGACAGCACCTGAACGCAACACGAGCAGAATGAATCAAAAACCCACGGTTTAACATATAAACACCGTATTTAACAGACATGACAGCATTTACAGCAAACTAAGCCAAACCACAGCACACATAACATTACTTTACAGTTCTACTTCACATTTAACCACTTTACCGAACGAACCCCAGTTTGTCCGAACACCGGCGAAAAACCCACGTTACGCCATAAACTCTTTTATATGAGTTCAAACGGAACAAACAGACCATAAACACAGACTGGTGGTCGGTAATCACCTTATTGATCCCCTGATCTTTCACACGGTTCTGTCCTCAACTCGGAACAAGACTAGGAAGAGACCTAAGGGAGCGGCTCGCGCACACAACCACCTCCAATTGGACCACACCACTGTCAATCACGCCCACTGAATGAGTACGTCACATGCTTCCTGCCTGACTCCTTCAGAATAAAAGCAGCCTCTTATCAACTATGTACTCAGAAGCTGTGGATTCAGCTGATCTCACACCAAGATGAATTATTGAGCTTTTTAGAAGAAGAGAAGATGAAGAACCATCATCATCATCATCACCACCACCAGGGGGTCACACCAAGAATACACCACTGCTCATTTTACAACTTTTCCTTAATGTAACAACAAACCAAACAGCTCTGGAGATGTTTCCGTCCACATAGTTTTATTCACATTTTCATTATGTGCATAAAACCAACAGCCACACAGTTTCCTCCAGTAGAAGTACAAACTCAAGTAAAAACACATTATTACTAGTATTAATATTCACTACTGCAGTAAAAGTGAGGCAGCCCAGGCTCTGAAATGTCCTCAGACTATAAAAGTTTGAAAAAGTTCTAGCAGCAGTTTGTGTGCAAAGCAAATACAAACAGAAAACTATGAAACCACTAAAGAACATTCACTTCACTCCAACGAGAAAATCAGTTTTCAACCTCAGCAGCAGAGGTCAGACAGTACAGCCCCTTCACCGTCTGTTCCAAGCACTGGCTGCACAAAACGAGTGAAACCATACTATCACCTGCTGGTTTCTGAACCACTGATCTGAAGTTTGCACAAAGTGACCGCATTTGGACAAAAATGGCAGCTCTGTTGGAGCCTGAGGAGTCAGACATGAGCTAAGGGTAAATGCTACTGGAGTGACACTGAAATGGTCCAATTCATGTAATAAAATGATTTTAGATCTAATTTATGTAAGCTGTTAACCATAACGACACTTGAACTGAAAAAAAAGTTTTGCATCAAAGAAACAGGAATTCTATAAACCTAAGAAAAGATATTATCGGTCCCAAAGGGGAAATTCCAGGTTTTACAGCAGCAAAGCACACAAGAGCAAAAGTTCAAAACCAAAATAATCATAAATCAAGAAAGTTCTATATAATATTTACAGCTGTGCACATGCTGATCATGCCACAGGTTCATTACACAGACTTTGTGGATCAGATTCTGTGGTTGTGGAACCAATCAGCTGCAGGAAGGAAACACCTGCAACGCCTCCCCTTCATGTACTTTGGGTGGATCGTCCTGTCACTAATGAAGCTCCTTAGTGCAGTGAGTGCGCGTTGGAGTCTGTGTCTGTCATGGAAGACAGTTTGGTGGTTAACTTCTGACCTCCTCTGGCAGCGGTCTCTTATTCCCTTCTATATTAAGTCTGGTCTTAAAACATCCTTTTACTGGAGGTCTATCCTGGTTCTGTCTCAGCTGAATCTTTACATGCATTATTTTACTTCACATACTTTTCAGACTGATTTCATGAAATTGAGGTCTACGTCACGCCAGATCTCATGACATTTAACGTGCTATACGAATGCATGTTTTTTTTCTTTCGCATGTTATTCAACACCGTTTAATCAAGTCAGTTCATGTTAAAATCTCTGGTTCACAAAACCCAAACCCTCAGTGTGTGACACAATGATTCAGGTTGGACAGGAGTTAATAACAGCCAATTAAAAGTGGTGTGTATATTTACATAAGTCCTGTTGTACTTTCGGTGTTTTATTACTTTGTGTTTCATTAGGAGTCGGTTTGGCTCTGGGTCTTATCAGAACCTATTAAAGGCAACACTGTTTCTGAAAACACAACTGTGACATTAAAGAGTATTTTCTGACTCCAACAGACTGTGCAGGTTCTACATGTTGAGATTATGTTAAATGAGGCTCAACTACTACTAACTACTGTGTTTTATGTTCTCTGCATCATCTCATGTGTCACCTTCAAAACCAATACCTGGTACAGAGGCTCAGAACTCTTCAGTCTTAAACACTAGGTCAGACCTGTTATCACACCAGGTTCAACAGATATGATGCAAAACACATCATTTGGTTTCAGTAGAAGCTAAAACAACCATGATGTGTTTCTGTGATGGCTCAAGTGAACTGAGTTCCAGGCTTTTACAAAAGAGCAAACATCATTTGGATCTGGAATAAGGAAACGGTGGTAGAAACAGGAAACAGCTGATTCCATCATGTTCTCAGATCAGTCAGAAAATGAAACTCAGAACAATCAGCAGCTGAGGAACCAAAAGAGTTTGAAAGAAAACGATGGGAATAAGAGTCAAAGGGATGAAAACAAAAAGACAAAATGAGACAAAACAAAGAAGACGAGGACGGTGTAATGACAACAACCAGAGGTGAAAGACGCAACAAGATAAAAACGTGACGATGATGAGAAAGAAACTGACAAAAACTGGACACTATAGAGAAGGAACCATCTTGTCATTAGTTCTTTTGCTAATGTTGGATGATTTTCACTTCTAAGTTTATTATTTTCTTGACACATCTATTGTTTTAAACAGAATTCAAAGTTACTATGGTTTAACAGTTGTCTAATATTAATATGAGATTTAGTTCACATTGCAAAAGCGACTAGAAATGTCCTTCAACTTTAGACATCTACACTTTAAGAACCTGGAGCTCATCTTTTTTACTGCAACAAATAAGTTGAGCTGGTAAATCTAGTTTCTCCAGAACCGTATTTCTATGTGAACACCTGATCAGAACCAGGATCACACACACAAAAACACCAGATACATAAAAACAGTCTGTGTTCAGAAATATTTATGGGCTCATTATTAGGAACATCCTGTTTTAAATACCAGGGTTTTGTTCATGCATTTCTAAAATTTTATTTTGAAGGCCAGACATGCAAACAGGAAGTGAACTGCTGCAGTGAAACATCCATGATCTGTGAGTCAGCAGAGAAACATAACGGCAACAGAAGACAGTGAATGCATCATTTATCCTGCGGTAAAACACACAAACGCTCCGTTTGACATCAACACCTGTTTTTGGTCACTCACCTTTTAGTCCCGCCTTCTGTCTGCCTGTCTATTGGTCGACACGTAAATGATTGACAGCTCATTTTCACCTGATTCACATCCCTCCAACAGATCAGTTTTCTTCAGCACACATACACACACCTTTTGTCACCTCATTATTATTACTCACTTTTATTTGTTCTCACCATTAAACACAGTAAACAGAAGAGAAACAATTAAAATGCAACTTTTTCCAGGATCTATTATTGAAATGGAGCAAAAAACAAACAAAAAACCCCAAAAACTCAACCACCACCTCATCAGAAATATCTCATATCACTTGATAGATATTTATCAGGGTAAATGTCAGTTATCTTTCAGATTAAAAGATGGGTTTTGTTCCTTAGTGAAAACGTAAAGGAAAAAAAGACAAAATGATGCAAAAAGATGGAAAAAATTAAAAAGGCAAAAGAAAAAGAGGTTTAAAAAAGAAAATGTAATAGATCCAACAAGATGGAAATTAAGTTTGACTTGAGCCTCAAGAGTTTAACTTTTTTCAGGAATTTAATTTTTCTCAAAAATTTCTGACTAGAATTTTGATAGCATGCTATTTTTCAAGCACATTTTCTATTTTCCCAACAAAATTATTAGTTAAATCAGGAAATTACATTCATGCCAGAGTTTGAGAGATTCCACTAGGATGTTTCTGAGAAATATAGGAAAAATTATTTCAACATTGAGATAAAAACACAACTTTAAAAAAACAAATTTTTTTTTAATTGAAATGGTCTGTGACAAAAGGACGCCTCATGTTTGCAAAAGAACTGGACAAACAAGTCAACAACAAACCTCTGGCCTTAACATCGAAATATAGAGATGTCTGAGGATTAATTCATTTCTTTTCGGCTTCATCTGGGGATGCCATTAACAGGTGGGCTACAAGTCAATGTAAAAAATATTAAGCTTCTAATGCTCTAATCTGATGCTTTATTCAACCCTGGTGTTCCCACAGCCCAACAACCGTCCAATCAGAAGCTCAATACCACATATCCAGCTCCATCGTCTGGGACTCGTCCAATCAGAGGAATCGTTCAGTTGGGTTGAAAAGTACTGCCAATGAACCGCAGACAAATGAGTCCAAGTACATTCACTGTGATTCCACAGACAATATTCAATCACACTGCAACACATACAGTGAAGTGATATCTAACCTATTAATAATCTAGCTCTAGAAAAACCAATGCAAAGACAACAATATTAATACTTACCGTGGCAGCTTCATAAAGAAGCAGCAGAATGCGAGTAAAGAGATCAATTCATACATGATGATTTTTATTACATATGTTAAAGGTCTTTAATAAAGCTACTATAGGTACGTTGACAAAAAAAAAACAACCTGTCAACGTTTTAGAACAATGTGATGATCAATGTGTTGACTTGATTTTGAGCTCCGATTATGTTGTAATTATTCAAATAAATCACCCAAATAA
The DNA here is from genome assembly GCA_030068375.1 of Ostorhinchus rueppellii. Taxonomy (NCBI): domain Eukaryota; kingdom Metazoa; phylum Chordata; class Actinopteri; order Kurtiformes; family Apogonidae; genus Ostorhinchus; species Ostorhinchus rueppellii. Next base: position 40,269,841 of record JAQQZY010000023.1, on the reverse strand, counting down.
CTAGCACTATTTTGATTTCATAAGATATTTTCAGCAGCAGGATGTTGACGGCTCTTATCGAACAACAACTCAGGAATTAGCATACTGGCACAACTGCTAGCGTTAGCCTCATAGAAACAACAAACATGGCTGACAAGTAATGTTAGCGCTGAAGGCAGAATTTGTCAATGTCATTATTAGACATTTGGTTCCTTATTATCTGTGTGAACGATGTAGTCGACTTGCATGTTAGCCATTTGCTGCTTTGTCAGCTGTAGCCAACATGACATGGTCAAAACAGCCCTGCTCTCATAATCTTTTGTTCAGACAAGGTATAGTTTTCTACAAACTATACCTTGTCTGAACAACAGAAAAAAGAAAAGTAAAATTACATAAAGACAAAATGAAAGTCATTTGGCCTGCTCTTGTTTTTTTGTTGGCACATTTTCAGAAACACAAAGCTCTAGTTGATACTTTTGGTGTCTTTTGTTATTTGGGCAGCTGTTGCTCCACTTGCTAGCAGTAGCCGCTGTTGTGCCATTTCCTGTCTTAGCATAGGCTGCTACAAGATACACTGCAAGACTGCTCCCTGGTGGTCAAGATTTTAAGCACAACACACAATTAACTGCTGAAAGTTAAGAAAAAGAATGGCCTTTTTCTGTACCAATATATCTCAACCCACGATGTTTGATATTTTCTTACACCACTAGTAATGACTCACTGTGAACCCCAAACAACCTGTGATGACAATAACATCCCGAACGACCAACAATGACCCATACTGACCAGAGATGATCCAGTGTTCACTGATAGCTCACATAATGACCCACAACAACACTTCAACACCTACTGGGAAGAGGTTTTATCAGGCAGTTTTCCTCTGATTGGACATGTGTTGTGTTAATGTTCACTGTGTGGCAACAAACATCCTTCGACATTAGACTAAAGGACAGAAACACATCCAGTTTGAGAGGTCAGACAGTGAGAAGCAGAGCTGATCACATGATCACAGATGAACACGTGTATGTCAGATCGTCCTTTTATTAACCAATGCAAAGGAGACTCCACATCAAGTGTACGAGGCGATATCATCATACAGAGGTTCAAGATCATCAAAAAACACACAGACAACAGAAAGAAAATGAACTAAAAACACAACAGGCTTCATCTCAGAGCACTACAGTCAAAACACCTACTGAGCATGTGCAGTAGGGGGGTGGGGGAGGAAAAGGGGAAGGGTCCAAACAGCAATATTAGAGAAAAGAAACAGGCATCCCAAAGTCAATATTTACACATAAAATGTCAGTCAGCAATCTGTCCATCCCACATCCTCAACACAACAAGAGGTTACCATAGCAACAGAGAATAATCCGTATTTCACTATGGCAACATGGCTTTGTAGAACAGCAAGAGTCAACAGAGGATGTTAGCATTTCACCATAGCAACAGAGCACATTTGAAGCAGTTAATCTACATGATTACAATAGCAACAGAGAATGTAAAGATTTATCATCCCAACAGAGTCTAGGTTTTACCATAGCAAGTGATTTTAACAGAGCCGAAAGAGCATGGAGAAGTTTTGTCATGGCAACAGAGAAGTTAAGTTTACCACAACAGAGCACTGACATTTCATCAACATTTTGTAAATTGCTGGACATTTGCATTGTCTTAATGGCAACAGAGCATGTAAGAGTTTCCATAGCAACAGAATTTACCATAGCAACAAAACATCCACATTCGATGACTGTAACCAAGTTGAACCTTTCCTTATTTTACTGTAGCAACAGAACATGTGCACATTAAACATGAGCAGCACACACAGCAGCAACAGTTTGTCAGCTTCATTGGAATCATCATGTTACCATAGAAACAAAGCAAGTGAGCGTGTTCCAGCTTGGGACATGACTGCGTTGTCATGGAAATAAAACATAAAAGAAGAAACATCCAAACATCATCATCATCATCATCATCACTATATGTGTAGTCATAATTGTTGTTCTTTGTATTGCCACAGATGGTAGAGCTGCTGGAAATAAACCAAGTCTGGATCTGATTGGTCCTACTCGCTAACAGGGGGCTGCACATGCCTGACTTTGGGAACACAGGAAGTAGTAGTTTAGAAATTTACCATCAGTGTGACCTATGTGCTGACAGTCTAGTTCCAGACTTGTGTGAGGTTTCAGTTTGGACACTTGATCCAGGTGCATTTAAACGTCAGTCCATCTGGGCTGGGTTTAACCCAAGCTGATCTTGACTTTGCGTGCACCAATAGGGCGATCATTAAGGTCCATGACGGCAGCTGTGGCCTCCTCATGGTTCTGGAAAGCCACCATGGCCTCACCAGTTGGCAATCCTTTCTCACTGAACTGCAGGCAGACAGAGCCCGGCAGCACCTGGTAACCATAGAAGAAGTCCATGATCTCATCCACAGTCACTGTGAACGGCATGTTCTGGAGCTTGACAATTGTGGGTCCAGCTCCCCCACGCTGACTGTTGGGGTTATTGGGTCCTCCAGGGGCAGGCTGGTTACGTAGTCCATCAGCACCTGGACTGAACACTGGCTGTCCACCTCCAACCCCACCCCCTGGACGGCCTTGGCTGTTGTTGGCTCCTCCTCCTCGATTCTGTCCCCCTCCACCTGGTTTTCTATTGGGATTTTCAAAAGGCACTAAGCCTCTTAACCCATCTTGGCCAAATGGAGCTCCTCCTGCAGTGCCTGGTCGGAATCCTGGAGGCTCCAGAATCGGAGCTCCTGGAAGGCCAGCAACTAATGGAGGAGCAACACCCAGATTTACATCACCCAGGCCGGCAGCCAGTGGAGGGAGGGGAGGGGGACCAGCCAGTCCATTTCCTGGAGCTGAGAACGGTGTCACAAAGGGGGCACTGTTTAAGTTCCCCATGGTGTTTCTGAGGAAGTTGAACTCCTCCCCACTAATACCAGCAAATGGGTTGATTTGGGGCTGCTGGGGGCTGGGCTGGGCTGATTGGTGTTGATTTTGATTCTGTTGATTTTGGTTCTGGTTGCGTTGGCCACGCTTGTTCTGAGGAGGTGGATTTCTCTCAATTTCTTTCATCTGATCAAAGGTGACAAGGTGGACAAAAGCATCACGACCATTCAGTTTCTGGCGGTGTAGTCTCTCAGCTTTGCGAGCATCTTCCTCGGTTCGCAGCTGGAAAATGGCTTGCCCTAAACCGTTACCATGACTATCTGTCAGGACTTTTAGGCTGTCCTCATAAAGTCCTACCCCTTCTAAGAAGGCACGCACATCCTTCTTGGAAACATTATAAGGGATGTTAGTGATATGTGCACAATTCCGTGGAGCTTTGGAGCCATCTGGGTTTTTACCATCACTTTGCGCTGCCTCACGTTTGCGAATGGCATCAATTTTCTCAAGCATTCCCTTGCGGCTGATTGGATGGACCTGGATGAAGCGGGTGCCCATGTACTGCATGTGGGCACCCAGTGCAGTCTTGTGATCTTGTTCCGTTTTAAACTCAAGAAAGCCTTCTCCGGTAGCTCGCCCATTGGGTCCATAGGCGATGTAGATACTGTCATCCACCATGGCTAAGTTCTTGAAGAAGTCCTTTATCTGCTTCTTGTCTGCTTCGTAGGGGAGACCTTTAAGATAGACACAGTACTCCTGCCGATGAGGAGATCTGGACCTACCACGTTGATCCCTGCCTCCTGCTCCGGAGCCAGTGTTACCTCGCCGATGCTGCAGGTCGTGTGGTTCATTGAGGATTGATTTGCTGTTATGGGAACCATGACCAGGGTCACTGACACTGATCCATTGCCGCTCAGAACCTGGAGTGATCTCAATAAATCGCTGTCCCATCATGCCACCTCCTCGTTTTACAGCTTCAAAGCTATCCTGAGGTGAGAAGAACTTGACCATTGCTCTGCCTGATGGCCGGCCCTGTAGATCCCTCAGTACACGAACTCCATCCACCCCCAGACCTCTGAAGAACTCCCGGACCTCCATCTCTGAGCAGGAGAATGGTAAATTCTGAAGGAGGACATAGAGCTCATCTGGACTGGATGCTCCAGTGGCAACAGCAGCAGCAGCTTTCATGTGGGCTTGTAGGCCAAGTGAGGCCAGAGGAGAGAGAGGATTGAAGAGCATGGGGTTTGGGGTTCCAAGAGGGAGGCCAGAGCCTAGCCCTGCAGGGGGAGGGAGGGATGGATTGAAGGGGGGCAGGGACGACATATGGGGAAGGTGGGACATTGGTGGCACTGGAGGACCCTGGGACAGTGGGGAGACCGTGGGAACAGGAGGTAAGGAAGACACTGGAGGAGGGACTGGAATGGTTGGCAGGGTTGGCATAGGGGGCATTGAAGGCATGCTGGGAAGTGGCGGGATGGGTGGGGGCCCTGCATTGAGTGAGGCCAAGGCTGTAGTGATTGTGGGGGCAGAACTGTAACTGTTGGGGAAGCTAGGCACCACACTGGCCAGGCTGGCTGCTGCCTTGTTACTTGGTGGCTCCTGAGATGAACTTGCTGCTGTCACTGAAGCCGGTGTGTTGAAGCCCTGGTTTCCATGACTACCGCTCCTCCCAGCTGATGGCTGCACTGTAGGTATGGGAGCAGCAACTGACTGCCTGTTGGTGTTTCCTGCAGCAGGTGCCGTTGCTTCCACGGCACCAGCACCTGCTTCGAACCGCCTGCGGCTCAGCTCAATCATGTTTTGCATTTCTGTCTTGCTACTGAGTAACAATGACACTTTGGAGCCCTTGATGGACCCGCCTGTACGCATCATTCCAAGTCGAGCATCTTCATCGGTTGCGAAGACGATAAAAGCCTCACCGTGTTCTCCCCCAACGATGTGTACTCCCCCGTCAGGGATGGTGAGGCCGGAGAAGAAGTGCCTGATGTCCATGGTGCCGGCCACTATCGGCAGACCCTGCAGCCTGATGACTACTGCCATACTGACTGCTAAACAACAGGCCTACAACCTGGGGAAAGAGCAACACCACCGTCAGATGAAGAGCAGACAGAGGAAGACCAGTGGTTTACAGATGTGTCCTCAGAAAAATGATGAGCTTACAATTTAGTGTCTTTCAAATTAGATCATAGGTTGGGCAGTCAACTCTACTTTTAAGGACACCAAGTAACTTATGTGAGTACTAATGAATATTTATTCACAAGAAAAGACAGAAGAAAAGGGTACCAACAGATACTTGTATTATTTGTGTTTGAATGTGAACAGAACCCAATCATACACAAAGGCCATCGTTACTTTGAGGACTAACATCTGAGAACCAGTTGGGTATTGGGAAGGTAGTGTGATAAAGCACAAAATATTATAATACATTCAATAGACTAATTTCAGCTCTTTAAAACCACAGGATCATGCTGCCCATCAGACCTTTGGAACCAAACAGAGGCAATCTCAAGAGTTAATGCATTACTCCTCAATCGACAGCTGAACCAGGAAAAAGTGAATGAAGAAAAGGCATGTTAATGTCAACATTTCAAGATAACAAACAAGATCCTGGTAGTAGCACAGAAGAGACAGTAGAAAAAGCACAAAAGAAAAACACTTCAGACCCGCACCATGATGGAGATGACATCTTAAAAATCCTCTTTATGAACTTTGACCTTTGTGTTTCAGCAACTGAACCTAAAACAATACACAAAAATCCTGATGCAATGTTTGTTAAAGATTTCAGACCTCAGTGCACCTCATAATGCCACCACCAGTGACTGTGGGGAAGTCGTGCCATACCCTTTCCATCAAATGGAAACCAGTGATGGTTTTGGTCTCCACATCAAGTCAGTATAAATATCTGGATACAGCAGATTTGATTTGACCCCTGTTCAGTTTGTCTTTTTTGGATAAGGTACATGAAACTATTTATTTTTTATATGGTACTTACAAATTTTAGATGCTCCTACTAGTCATAATAGCCCATGACATAAGCAGTTATTGGTTCTAGTACAGCAAACTGTTGATACCATTCTGGAACCAATTTTGCTTCACAGAGCTGGTTCTTTGGCAGTGAAAACAACTGTCCTGATATTAGGCCCTAGAAATACTTTAGTACAAAAGGGGCACTGACACTTTGGGTTGTTTTTTTTTGTTTGCCTCAACTGGTGTTAGATCTACTGATATCTGAAATCTTTAAGCTCTACATTCTCACATCTGTATAATACTGTGTAATCCTATTCAGTGATACCTTTACTACATGCAGTCTACCATGCAGATTCTGCTTCATTTAGACTATTTCGTGCAACTGTACAGCTACATCATGCAGTGTAACGCACCAGAGAACTTAAGCAATGTGTATAATTCTACTTCGTAATAGACACAAGATTGGTGTTGGATGCCAAAACCTAATGACAACAAAACTATTGGAATTTGACCTCTGAAATTCCAATAGAATCTGAGACATGGATATTCAATTCAAAGTGTTTGGTTGTGTTCTGCTGCATTTCACATTTAACTTAGCTTTGTTTTAACTCACATCTGCTCAGAAAAATGACTGGAGACCAACAAATGCAAAAAAAATCTGACATGAACACAAATTGCATTTGCAGTTTTACCAGACGGAAAGACACTGCACAACTGCCCAAAACATCCACAGTGTTGAAATCAGGTAAACTGGACGTAGAATTTTCTTGAAAACATTTCAGCTCTTTTATCCCAGAGGCTTCTTCAGTTCTAGTGGTGAATGTTGTGGCCTCAGCTTATATACAGAGTGGGAGTGCACATTTACTATTCATGTTCTAACGATGGGTGTTTGGACCCGCCCAGCCCCCCCAAGGATGGTTGTCAGGAAGGTCGTTAGGACACGAGTCGTTGAAACTCATGTCCTAAGGACCCTCCTGACAACCATCCAGCATCCACCCAGGGTGGCTGGGCGGGTCCAAACCCCCATCGTTAGAACATGAATAGTAAATGTGGACTCCCACTCTGTATATAAGCTGAGGCCACAACATTCACCACTAGGGCCCCGTCCCCACTGATACGATGCCGCGGTTTTTTCTAATCTGTCTCAAAAAGATGTTACGTAAAAAAAGATGTTACGTTTCAGTAACAATCTGCATCAGCATGGAGGCGATTCGCTTGCTGAACACGATGCAATTCACATGCCACACCCCTATGCGCGCTCTAAGCCAGTCCCACAGGACACAACACAACAATAGAAGAAGTAGTGCGCATGCGCCCATATCCCTTTTTCTGCTGGCGCGAAGAGAAAGATAGCAACA
>JAQQZY010000023.1:40241178-40252290 GCA_030068375.1 Ostorhinchus rueppellii | reverse complement strand
TCCAGGTTGTAACAAATACCCTGTAATAACTGTAAGTCGCTTTGGATAAAAGCGTCTGCCAAATGCATAAATGTAATGTAATGTATTCGGTTTGTTTTGTATGGTCTAGATCAGGGGGGTCAAACATACGGCCCGGGGGCCAAAACTGGCCCGCCAAAGGTTCCAACCCAGTTTGCAGGATGAATTTACAGAATTAAAAAAATTGGATTGAAGACATTAGATATTGTTATTTGTCCAGAGTGTCAAATTGCATTATGAAAATATTCACATTTAGAAACTGTTGTCACAATAAAATGTGAATATCCTGACCAGTTATGAACAACTTGAACACTTAAGAAAAAAAAAAAAAAAAAAAAAGTCAAATTTTAAGAAAATAATAGATTCACAGTGATCTGTACATGGTGTTAATAATAACTGACATAATGTTGTTGAAACTTAACTTTTTTTTTTCTTAATAAATGTCAGATTGTACACGACAGTTCAGGTTATTCATATCGTCACATTAAAATAAAGTGAAACATTTGGATTATTATGTAAAGGTTATTATGTCTAGTACTTTACTGGCCTCCCCATGACCCTAGTGAAGATAAAAGGGGTTCAGAAAATGAATGAATGAATTTGACTGGCCCCGCCCACTTCAGATCACTTTGGGCTGAATTCGGCCCCTAAACTAAAATGAGTTCGACACCCCTGGTCCAGCTGTTACGGTGTACCTCCATCTCCTTCTGGGCGATGCTACAGGCCGCTCCCAGCCCTACAGCCAGGGGGGTGGGGACAGTCCCAGAGCGTAGTCCCCTCTCTTGACCGCCGCCGTTCTGTAGTGGCTCCAATCGCACCCGAGGACGGCGACGCACATACAGAGCACCCACACCTGCACAGACGTAGACACACATCAGAACAACAGGAGACCGCTGACTCCACCCCTCAGCTCTGTTTAATAACATTAGCTCCACCCCTTATCCTGTTTATTGTAGTGTTCATTTTGTCAGACGAGAAGAAGTATGTTCATCAACGACCCTTTTTCTTGTGACGAAGACGAGACTAAAAACATTTTTTAAAAACACTGACTAAGAGAGAGAGAGAATACGTTTGTACTCTGAACTGGATCAGCTGTTTGTCCTTGTTTGGATCCTTGGCTCTGACCCGCTGCTCTGTGTCCAGCTCTGCCCGGCTGTGAGCCGCCGACCAGGTCTGATGAACCTGTTCATGTGTTTAGTTTATAAGTGAAACAAACGTACATGTGTTCGACTGGAACAAACACAGAACTGAACCCACATGTGGATGGTTGTATTTGAGCTCTGCAGTCGTTCTGTCCTTTAAAGTTTTTGTTATATTTTCAGCGGTGTCTGCTCACAAGAGTCTGGAGTTGGAAGAGTCGCATATTTAATGACAGTTGTTTTTGTTTTGTTTTGTTTTTTTAGTTGGTGTACCTAAATAAAATTTTGTCAGAACCAGTGCATTATTTGTAAATGTATATTTAAACAACAAACCAGATACTTTCAGTAAAGTTGTATTAAACATTCATTCATGCAAGATGGGGTTTTTTTTTTAAAGTAATTATGACATTTAATCAATATTTTAGTTGTGAAACAATTCAACTGCAATGACAAACAAAAATCATCCCTGAAATAAAAATAGACTAATAGACTAAGTTTAGTTTTAGTCAAACGAGAACTCAAAGTATTTTAAACTGTTGAGGCTTATAGTTGACTAAAACATGACTAACAAAAACTGATATGTGAACGACTAAATATGACTCAGACTAATAAGGAACTTTGACACAAGACTAAGACTAAATTGAAAAATTGACACCAAAATTAACACTAGTTTATTGACAGTAGCGCCACCCTCTGCTATTTTTACACTTAGACAAACTTTACTGATCCACCAGGGAAATTATGTGGTCACAGTTGCAACAAAAACACTCTTGAAAAAACACTAGCAAAAAAACAAAAACAAGGAATGTGCATGAACTCCACCCCTCTGCTGTTTAATGACATTAGCTACACCCGCTGCTATTTTTGGTGCATTAGCCCCACCCCTCTACTCTGTATACTGACATTAGCTCCACTCTTGTGTTTTTAGTCCATTAGCTCCACCCCTCTGCTCCATTTATTGTTGCTTTTCAATTCTGGAAGAAGAAGAAAAAAAAAAAAAAGAAAAAAACTACAGCCATTTTAGGTGGATATCAGATCGATTTCTCTACTTCTTCTGTGCTATCATTTGTAATCTAACAGACTTATAACAAACATGACAGTTAAAATTAAAACTTGAAATAAAAACTAGATTTGTAGTTAATACTGACACAGACACATAATTTGTAGTTATTATGCCTCCATGTGGTGAGATCTGCCGAGAGGATGATAGGGCTCACACTGTCACCTGTTGAGGACTTGACCAAACAGCGCCTTCTAAGGCTAAAAACATCATTAAGGACCCCTCTGAGCCCTTCCGCAGCCTGTTCTCCCTCTTACCCTCAGGGAAAAGGCACCACAGCCTGAGGTCCAGGGCTGTGTGGTTCTGTCAGAGCTTTTACCACATTTCTGTAATAAGGCGACACAGTTCCTCCTCTCAGGTGTAATCTTTTAGTGCATTATGATTTTATGTGCAATTATTTTAATATTTCTCCATTTGTTACTTGTTATATTAATATTTATACTGTGGTTTTAATCTATTGCCTTTTATACTTTATTGTCTTACTTATTTCTGTAGTTGTTGCGATATATTTCTGGCTACTGAGGTGTTTTTATATTTCGTGTGTTTATGAAATAAGCCGATGAAACGCAATTTTGTTCTGCACTGTATCACGTCGGTACTGTGCCTGAATGACAATAAAGTGAATCTTGAACTAGAGTACTTCTATTCTGTTATAGTCGTAGCCTACAGCGCCACCTTCTGACCCACTTCACAGCCCAGGTTATTCGCTACAAACCAGTTTCTGCAAACATTATTCGTGCTGTTTTGTTTCCCTTCTAACATGCTTGATGTTCTATGCAGACGTGTCTAATGAATCAGACCTTTGGGGCCGTAGATCTTGTGGCCGCTGATGGACATCAGGTCGATCTTACAATCAGACACGTTGATGGGAATCTTTCCGATGGCCTGAGCACCATCTGTGTGGAAGTACACCCCCTTAGACCGACAGATCTGACCTGAGCAGAGAGAACAACAGTAGTCAATACTTCTGATCAGAAAGGGATCGGTGACATTTCATTTATGGTGTGTTGCTACGGTTACCAATCTGCTTGATGGGTTGCTGGACTCCAATCTCATTGTTGACAGTCATTACTGACACCAGAGATGTATCTGGACGAATAGAAGCCTCCAACAGCTGAACATGGAGCACAGGACACGTTAGCAGCATGTTAGACCATAAAACAATAGGAGTGTTGTTCTCAGTGCAGTTACAGTAGAAGTTCTCCATGCATGTTCTGTACCTCCAAGTCCAGAAGTCCGTTTGTCTGAACTGGCAGGTAGGTCACATCGAATCCTTCAGCCTCCAGAACTCGGCATGAGTCCAGAACACATTTATGTTCCGTCTGTGTAGTAATCACATGACGCTTCTTGGTCTGGTAGAACCTGGCCACGCCCTAAGGAGGGGGAGGAGTCAACAGGACATCACACACAGATCAGGTTTTGTGTATTTAGAACATCAGTCTTTGCTGAATGTGTTTTTTAGACTCGCAGATTAAGCATAAGAATTTTGAATTTGTCTGAAACGATTTACATCATCAGGTCCGAAACGGTACGCAAAAGTCCAGTTTTTGTTTAGGATGATTTTTTTTAACCAGGCCCAAGGTCAGCAAATTAGCTCTAACAGCGACATGTCCAATACACATCGCATCGGTTGCATCTTTAACATGCTAAACCCTGGTCTGTTAGTGTCCAGTTGGAATCATTTCAATGCAACACAAAACAATGGATTAGCTAACAGCTGGATTTAAATTTATATAAAACCAAGTTATGATCAGAAAACAGCAAAGGTAATACAGAATTTATAATCATCTCTTCAGAATATGACCTTTATTTTTGCTTTTCTTTGTGTCAGTCAATGACTTTTAACAGTCAAGAAATACTGTTTGTACTGTTGGACCTGCTTAGTGTTAGCTTAGTGTTGGATTGGGAAATGAGGAAGGTGAAGGGTGAGACCTTGATGGCCATGTTGTTGGACTCTGTGGCTCCACTGGTGAAGATGATCTCTCGAGGATCTGCTGCAATCAGATCGGCCACCTGCTGCTCAGAGAGAGAGGGAAAACAGTGTCAGAATCTTTTCTACCGACAGAGCAGATGGTTCTACAGGAGAACAGGAAGGAAATCTGTTCTGATTCTACCCTGACTTTTTAAAACTTTGATTCTATCAATGACTTTTTTCTAATTATCTTTAATATCTTGTCACTGCCCAATTAATTTTGTGTTTTACCGTTAATTTCCAAAATATCCCTAATTTAACTGCAAACTTTAACCAACATAATTCTGACTTCTTTCACCAACTTCAGTCCAATCAATACCAAAACAGACCCGTATGTTTCTGATCAGTTCATATCTACCTTTCTGGCGGTTTCCATGGCACTCTCGCTCTCCCAGCCATATGCGTGAGTTCTGGAGTGTGGGTTACCATAGTAATTCACCTGATACGGCAACATGGCATCCAACACCCGGGGGTCCTGTGCACACACACAGTTAGTACACCTCATTCCCATACACTGACCCATTACCATGGCGTTGTGGACAGCAGTCGTTACCATGGGCGTGGTGGCCTGGAAGTCCATGTAGAGGGGACGGAGCTCATCTTTATCCAGTTCCTTTTTCTTTATCAGCTCTGCAGCACAAAACAACCCAATCAGTGTTATTGGCATGGTTTCCTGTTTCCATTGCTGTATAGATCAACTTATTTTCCCTTGAGGAGACAAAATACTATAAGCCACAATTTCAGTGGAGCTGTTTAACAGGCAAAAATGAGCAGGTCAATCACACCTTCCATCAAAGCTTCTATTCTTAACAGAAGAGAAAGTTAAAGATGGACAAAAATATGTACAAGAGTCCAAATAAAATGAATCCAGAATGACTCCTTGGAAAAAATGACAGACTTACCAAGTGTGACTCAGCAAATATCAGTATTATCATTACTTTACATAGTTATACTTTATGTTCTAGATCACAGGTGTCAAACATGCGGCCTGGGGGTCAAATTCGGCCCGCCAAAGGGTCCAATCTGGATCCTGGAATGAATTTGTGAAATGTAAAAATTACGCTGAAGATATTAACAATTAAGGATGTTCAAATCATCTTAGGTCAGTTCAATCTAAAGTGAATCAGACCATTAAAATACTATCATAATCACCTATAAATAATGAAAACTATACACGTTTCTCTTTGTTTCAGTGTAAAAAAAAAAAAAAAAAATTACAAAAATATGTTTAAAAAAAAGGCTAGTCTGTAAATGTAAAGTGAATAATCTGAAATTTCTTATTAGAATTTTAACAACATTCTGCCTGTTATTTAATTTTGTGTATTTGTAGATCTGTAAGTTGTGATTCACATGTACAAGTAATAACCTAAGGTGTAATATTGTTATTTTACTTAAGAATTTTCAGGTTCATATTTATTCATGTTATGTTCAAATACAACTCCCACACGTAAACGTTTTCATTATGGAATTTAACTTTTTTTTTTTTTCCACTCAACTTCTATTATTTATATTATTTTACTGGCCCAGCCCACTTTATACCATATTAGGCTGTATGTGGCCCCTGAACTAAAATGAGTTTGACACCCCTGTTCTAGATAAACCTGATCTCTGGTAGCATGTTTCAGTTAATAAATTATAATTAACAGTTTTCTTATTCAAAGGGGGTTTCTTTTTGTATATTATCTGCATGAACTGAGAAATAACTAGCATTAGAGTATGGGAAAAATATGAGGTAACATCAGATTCACATAGTTTATGACTTTCTGATGATGGGTTTTAAATACATTTTGTTTGCTTCAAAAATTAAACAAGGATACTTTTGTAACTCCATGAAAAATAGGTTAATATAATTGCATTGTTCTTTTCATGTCTACAGAGGAATAAAGACACTTGGTACAAAATCACAACTTCTTATAATCCATTCATGAAAGGGTTAAAAAGGAAAAAAAAGGTAAAGTTTCATCTTGAATTTATCTGCTTAGTATGACTCAGCAAATAACACTTTTGTAACGTCAAAAGATATTATGTCACAGAAACCACATTGATTTATTACCATATTGGCATTCATATAATTGATTAATATGAGATTATTCATCAATTTAGTTTAATTAGTTAATAATATTCTACAAGGCAACTTTGTAATTTAATGAACAAATAAGAAAATGTATGTAATCACTGCTCCAGTACACCATTCGATCAGACTCCTCATTATGACATTTCTGTATCGATCACTGATCAGATGTACGTCCCTGGTCACATTTCCATGTTTAATATTTTTGTATTTTACAGACCTGCGTTGGCAGAAATGTGACGTTATGTTTATATATTAGATATTTTCTTATATTTTCAGACATGTGTTTACATAGTTTCTTCTTCTGTCGTAAACTTTTCTGGCTCTTAAACTGCGTCACTGCCGGATTAGCTCCATGCTAGTGGCTCTGAGGCTACATCCAACCCGCGTTAGGGGCTCCAGGAGGTGCTCACCTGTCTGATGAGAGCTGGCGGCTCTGCGGTCACAGCTCGGCCGGAGAGGAAGCCACGAGGCCGGCCTGAGCAGCCGAGAAGACACGGTCCTGCCCGGAGAGAGCATCCCTACGGCGACTGGTTTCAGACGGACCCACTGGACAACACGACGCCTCTTAAACCAGTCCGACTCACTGGACCAGGGTCAGCACAGGGAACCTCTGTAGGAACACGAAGACTGAGCTGGGAAATAATTAAACTGAAAGTAGGAGAGTTCGGTTTCAGGGTGACGGAGGTTCAGTTACAAAACAGAGGACAGGAAGACTCTAGCAAAATAAAAGACCAAACATGACACTTCCGCAGAACAGTGTCGAAATAAATGCCAGAAGCCCCGCCTCTTCCGGTTTTTTCTCAAGGGACTAAACAGGAAAAAAAAAAATCACCAGTCAATGACCACATAAATTATGAAATATCATTTATAACCAATCCTTTTATTTTATTAAGGCAACTTTATATTCATAAAAATAGATATTTGAAAAAAATTCCCATTTAAAAAAATTTATTTTCATATGTGAATCTGATTTGTTTTTAAAAATTCATAATCCCTAATAAACGTATTATTATTATTATTATTATTGTTGTTGTTGTTGTTGTTGTTGTTGTTGTAGGTAGTAGTAGTAGTAGTAGTGGTGGTGGTACATTTTCTTCGACCTGTACTTCATTATGCTTCTGTCTTAATCAGTGAATTTCCCTAATGTGGGATTAACAAAGTTTCACCTTCTCTGGGAGGTTGCAGCAATAACTATATTTAATTTAAATAAAGTGAATTAAGTACCTTATATGATGAGTCAGGAAAGAAAAAAGTTCTAATAAACAAGACTGAAAGCCCTGATGGTAAGTGACTATTTGGACCAAAGGATGACTTTTATGGCCCCGAGATGTTAGACTGAACAAACTGAGTGACTGTTTGGGATCACATGTCATTGTTACTTAACATGTAAGCAGACTGACTGCAGAAAAACAGCAGATGCAAGTAAATTCTTATTAGCCCCAGATGCATAAAATAAGGAGGGAAAAAATGTCTTGTGCTTGCTGGATGTCAGAATAGCAAAACAATTAAAGATTACTTTATATTCTTCAATTATATTGCATCGTAAAGTATAAAGACTATCTTTTTGATAGTCATGTGTTATTTACTTCAGTTTTGTTAATTTTGTGTTTTTTTCATTGCTATGATTCAGAATTGATGTAACTATCATTAAGGAAGCTGATTTAATGTCATAAGTGGTATTAATGGAAGAGGGGGTGGGATTAAATCAGTTTTCTTCTTCCCATGCCTTTTCGAACAGTACTTATTGAATTTGTTTTGTTACTGATGTACTTGACAAGTGTTTTTTTTTTTTTTTTTGTTATTTTTGCTTTGTAAAAATGTTTATTTTTTCTCCCTTTAATTTATTTTTATTTTAGATTTGTATGGTGCTTGTGTATTTGCTTTGCTATTGGTGCTTGTATTCATGAGTTGTTTTGGTTCTTTCTTAAGTTTGAAATGAAATAAACAAACAAACAAACAAATTGTATAGAATATCATTGGTGAATATGTCCTTTAAAGCTTAACATAGATGTTAAAACTAACTAGACAGGACCCAGCTGGACATTCACTAGACAAGTCAAAGAGGCTCACCCTCACCATAACATGAATGTTTCTGTGAACAATTTATTTAATAAGTTAAATGACAATTAAATTAACTTAGCAATAATGTTAAATGGCCAATCCTAAGACACCAAATTTTGCAACTTTCACGTTCTGACATTATTTATGCTCCATTCACAAAAGCATCATCACTGCTGACAGACATCAAACTGGTCTAAAAACAATGGATTTACGGAAATACTGACAAGAAGCTTTAGAAAAAAACTAAGGTATTTTCAAAAAATGTACAAGGTAAATGGACAGCACTTATATCCAAGGCTGAAAAGGAATGTCAACATTTACTTAAACTACAGAATGTCTGTAGTAGTTTTACTTCTACACACAGCAAGGGGCGGGGCTTCAGTCAGGTGTCAGAGTTACTGATTACTGAAGGAAGTATGAGAGTTCAAAGGTCACAAGCAGGAAGACAGACAGCGTCTGAGAGAAGAAACGGCAAGCTTCAACCGAATACCTGAGCTGCTTTCCAAGCGGCCAATCAGAGCATATAGAGAGCAGACACCTGCACAGAGGAAGACGAGGACGAAGGCCTCAGCAAACACAGTGAGTTTCAGTGTGTAATTCAATACTTTACAGGAGACACAGGTGAACGTGTTCTCATGTGAATTAAGAAAAACAGTTACAGATGGTTCTCCTGTACATTTGCAAGTGTCTGGCTCATTTCTATTCAAATATTATGCTTCTGAACATCGCTCTGTCAAGACTTTAACCCTTTCATTCCTACTGGTCACCACAGTGGACACTTATTCTACAGCTGTTGGCTTTTGTTTGTTTTGTTGTTTTAGTTCCATATCAGCCAACACAGTGGACACTTATGCAGCATCCCATAATACACTGACATTCACACCATTACTGTAACTTTGCTGTTTTGATAAACCTGATCTGCAGTGACATGTTTGAGTGTAAAGCGTTTCTTCTTGTTATTAGACTGTAATTAACAGGTTTTTTTAAATACAAGAAGGTATTTTTTGCATATTATCTCCATAAAGTGAGAAATAACTAGTATTAGAGTATGTTAAAATGTGAGAAAACATCAGATTAGCAGCATTAAAAATGTTTTTATTTCATAGTTTTCATATATCAGTGAATATATGTTTCTTTGCTTCAAAACTTAAGTGCGGGGTGTCCAGCTGAGTGAGTGAACATTTTTGGAACTCCAAGAAAAATAGGTTTGTAAGAAAATTGTCAATCATACGAAAGAGCAATAAAAACACTCAGGAAAAAAATGTTGATCAAAGTTCTCATAATTAATGCATGAAAGGGTTAATATAGTGTTTTACCAACACTAAGGTTTCAGTTTTGCAACAAATTTGCAAATAAAATAGCCACATCAAAAATGAAATGGACTGTTTTTTGTCCAAAAAAAAAAAATAGAAAAAAAGTGTTTTACATAATGATAGCTGTCCACATCTGCACTTCAGTTTATTAATAGATTAATATCAGCTGGAGTAATTATAATTACAAAAGGCTGTGAAAAGTGCAAGTCTTACGTATGTTATTTGTGATATCATGAATTGCTTGACACTGAGCAGGAGAGGAACACGTACACATTTTGATGTTTTTAGTTTATACGATTGTGTTACAAATGATAAATACACATTTCATTTTCCAAGTGTGTAATTTGTGCATTTTGCTTCTTAACCTTGAAGTAAATTCAAATTTAAATAATAATGTCCATGATAATCAGTGTGAAGTTTTTCCCAAATTGCAACAACTGTGGTATTATCATGAGGTCACATCTGGGGAAAAAAGAACAGCAGAGTGGAGTTAGTTTAAGTTAGAATAGAGAAAAGACCAAAGAGCATCCGTAGTTCATGAAAAGGAGGACAGTGGTGAGCCCAGCGATGTAGGACACTTTAGAGCCGAGTGCACTCCCCAAAAACAGGAAACAGAGCCGACGATGTTGAGATGTTTTTTTATTGGATGATCAGGATTAGGAAGGACACATCAGAGGACAGATTTGGGACAGGTTGGATGTACACTTGTGTTCAAAATAACAGCAGTTCAACATGACGAACCAGATCAATCACTGTTTTGGGTAGAAATCCTTTTACTACATGGCAAACAATTTACCAGTTAGTGTAGTAGAGTCACAAAAAAACCAACAGTCATGATATGCATGCTCCTGAGTCTGTAACTGAATAATTCCTTGAAAGGGGCATGTTCAAAATAATAGCAGTGTTGAGTTCAATTAGTGAGGTCATTCATTCTGTGAAAAAAACCCCAGGTGTAAATCAGGAGGTCCTTTAAGAATGAAACCAGTACATGTTGAACATGCATTTCTCTCTGAAAACCTGATAAAAATGGTTCGTTCCAGACATTGTGCAGAAGAACAGCATACTACGATTTAAATGTTGATTGGAGAGGGTATAGTGTATAAAGAAGTTTAGAAAATGATGGGCTGCTCAGCTAAAGTGATCTCCAATGCTTTAACCCCTTGACGCTGATTGTCGTGAATTCGCATCAAACCCCCCCCGCTCCAAAATGCTACCAAAATACTTGAAAGAAAAAAATGCAAATCAAAATTGTTTTTCCACAATTGGAAAATCGATTCAAGCATTAAAATGGAAAGCAAAACTATAGACACAATGTCACGTTTGTTGTTGGAGAGTTCTTTGTGGACCCAGAGACTGCAGAACCAGAGATGGATTTGGAAAGAACAAAAATAGGATTTGTTGGCACACCAATAGGGGAAAAGGGGAGTGGAGAGGGGAGAGGAAGTCCGTTAGAATGGGTTTGGGTTTCTTGAGCA
>JAQQZY010000023.1:40014211-40024530 GCA_030068375.1 Ostorhinchus rueppellii | reverse complement strand
TTCGCCCTATGCAGCTGGGATAGGCTCCATGCGACCCCCGTGACCCTAATGAGGATTAAGCGGGTATAGAAGATGAAAATCTGTCAACAGATTAAAGTTGATTTTTCTGTGGATCAGGCTGAGCCAATCATAATACTCCATCTGCAAAGGGGTGAGTCTAACATGGGTTAGTTCTTGCGATTCTTCAAATTGGGCTCTGGCTTTTGCCTCTTTCTGTAGGTGAACCAGAAATATCGCAATGCTCAACATCCATATTGCAAGTTTTGCCGATATCATGCAGCTCTATCCAATATGAGGCGTTTCCTCGTGCATCATTTCCCCTCTGTGTAGATCTCAATTCTGTTTACAGTCAATTGTAGGGATGGAGTGGTACAGAAAAATTTCGGTTTGGTATGTTTTCGGTACAGGGGTCTTCAGTTCAATATGTTTTCAGGACAGTAAAAGAGGCCAGTGGTGGTGGTGGTGGTGGGCGACTACCTGTGGGACACAGGACATTTCTAATTTCTACAAAATATCGTTCAGTCAATTGTCCATTAACAGGTACCCCATGTTATGCATTTTTGAATGTTTAATGTTTGTTTATGGCAAACACTGTAATTTACTGAGTCTTTTTGAATGCCTCACAGTATTCCCTGAGGTGCTGTAAACGTGATCTCACAGTAACACTGCAGCAGAGGCATGGTGAAGGAGAAGAGGAGCAGGTTCACTGGATTTTGGCAACCTGAGTTAAAAAATAAAAACCTATTTGTTATAAAGGAACCCATGGACTCTTTTGTGCCACAAAGCTGCAACGTACCGAAAAAGAAAGTGAAAATTAACATGTTTCGAATGTCAGACCTGGCTTCGGTGCCTCCATTATACTTTCTGTTGTCATGTTTTGTAGCAGCACTGAGAATTCGCTGATGAGGAATGTACATAGAGGAAACCCTGCACATAGGTTCTGCTTATGGCCACCTTTCCCAAGTGTTTGCGTTCTTCACGTAGACTACATGTACTCATTCTGTACACCTCCATACTCTATCAAAGGCCCTGAACAAAAACAGTGTGTACAAACGTGTGTACCATTACACCCCAAGTCAACTGGTTGATGGTAATCGGCTGCAGAATGGTCAACTTCGATCGCAGGCTGTATTCACACATGACTTAATATTTTTTCATGTCTCAATGTTCCTATATCTCCAGCCTTTATTTATCCAGGTATATTAATGGATCCCAAATACATCTACTGTTGCTAAGGAGGTTGTAACAGAACTCAAACTGGATCTAATTTGATCCTTAACACTCTCAAATTATAAATATCAAAGTAGATTGCTGTGGTACTAAAATGATAAAGTTTCAGAAGAAAACACTACATGGTTGGTGGTTATGGTCTGTCCTAACTGACTTCTGGGACACGTCTTCCTGCTCCTGGTGAGCATTTGGAATATCAGTACAATGTAGAACCACTTAACGTTCAAAAAAATCCATAACGGACGCTCAGTATATTGTAATTGATGTGTCTGAGAGGACATGATATTACATCTATTTCTAGCCAATCACGGGTGTTTCCAAACAGAAGGAGGGGTTTGAATATGTGATTGACACTTCAGATCCTATCAGATGACAAACCCAATTCTACAGCTCAAGTCTGTGTCAAATTAAGCTATAGCTTCAGGTCTTCTCTATCTGAAGTTTTCATGTAATTCACACAGAGAGGAGAGCCGTGGAAGGAAGGGACATAAATGCAAATTCTGAAGGGTTTTTCTGAGGTCCTGGGTGATGACCCCTCCCCCTTTAAAAGAACGATATTGATTTGTGACTCACCTAACCCTACACCCACATCCACCCTGGTCCACATGTACTTACTGGATGCCACTTTGTTGTAGGGTCTGGGGATCCGGTGGCCTGGTAGCGCAGACGTTACAGCAGAGTCCTTCCTCTGGGTGGGGGGCCTGTCACTGGGTGAAGGTCGTCCAGGCGGCGTTCCTCCATGTGGCCAAGGGGGGTCTCTGAGGGAGGGGGGTGGAGAGCTCATCTGAGGCTCCAGAGGCGGCGGCTGCTTGAACACCGATGACTCTGTGTGGCTGCTGTGGGACGACTTGTCCAGGGGGGAATGTCTGTAAAACCAGGAGACAATGACGTTAACAACAGAGACTGTGACATTTAGTGACGTGGAGCTAAAGCTGCTGATTAAAACTCCCCCACCTTCCCCTACAGTGGATCACAAGAGCCACTATAGAGGACAGATCTTTCTATAGCTGAGGTGGTATTAACTCCAGTCCACATGGAAACATAGGAAACACTGAGCCTGTTTACATGACCATAAAAATCCAATAACTGTTAGTAATCTGATAACTGTAATAATCAGATCTGATGCGCTTACTGGGGAGAAATCCGGGTGTGTTAATCTGATTTCTCATAATCAGATTACTGCTGTTATCTGATAAAACAGACCAGATTATGCTGTTTACGTGATCACTCCAGAAATGAGATAATGATCAGTTTTAATGTACATGTAAATGGACTCAGTGATGTAACAGAACAAAAGCTATAAAACAGAAACCAGACCCAGCAAGCGCCTCCACCCACCCACCCCCTCCGCCCAAAAAGTACTGTTAGTGATGTTCATTTACGTTGCAAGTAGTTTTTACGAATTTCCTTAAAAAAAATAAATAAATAAAAAAAATAAAATCCTTGTTTGGCTACAGAAATTAAGTGACAAACGGCAAGAAGGATGACAGAGAAGAGCATGAGCTTCCATTTTTAAATGAACTATAGCACGTTTGGTGAAAGAAATAATGAACAGTTTCCTAGTTCTCCTTCAGAAACAAACTGCTCTCAGATGAACAGATGCACAATGATCTCTACATCCTCCATATCATATTAGAAGGATTAAGAAAACTGTCTCTTCTACTCCCCCACCCCCCGCCTTACCGGACTCCATCTTTGGAGTTCTTGGAGTGTCTGTATTGGGGTGGGGTAGAAGGTGAGGGCGGGGCCGGTCGTACTGGCCCCACGCCCTGTCCTCGACCCTCCCAGGATGAAGCGGTGGCGGTGTTGGTCCCGTGAGAAGGCGAGTGTCCATGGTGGGGTCTCTGCTGGGGCTGGGGGGCCGAGGTGGGGGAGCGCAGACGGGCGTAGAGCTTGGCCAGAGGGCCATGCCGCCTCTCGCAGTGCTTCTCGAATGCCTGCGGCTTTACCACTTGACCACAGTGGCTGCATACAACCAGGTAGAAGTCATCATGTCCAGGATAAAGGCCAAAGATGGACATGTCTGAGAGGACGGAGAGAAAGGAGAGACATCAATGAAGACGGCCAACAGGACAATATATGGTATTATTACAACTACTGTTATCACTATTAGAATTATCATTAGTTCTGCTATTGTTAAACCTTTATCATATTTTGTCTTGTAATATTTCTTCATGTGTATACTGGGTGTTGCTACTGGAACCTTAATTTCCAGCGGGATCAATAAAATTCTAACCAGTCTGATCTAATCTAACAAGGGAACGCTCACACTGCACTAGGGCTGAACAATAACCACCATTTATCACAGTAAAATTATATATAGCAATAAACAGCTTTACCATCAGAATTTCCTTTTACACTGTCAAAAATGTTTTGTGGTTTCATTTAAATAACCTTCCTGCTATCTGTACATCTTTTTAATGTTCCATTTCTAGATCTGTCAGATGTTCTGAAGTGTTCAGAAACATTTTGAGCCTAAAACACACAGATGTCAAACCAGATTTTTTATTTTTTTTATCATCCTTTTTATCTAAATTAAATCAGAACTGAAACTGACTTAATGTTGTGAACGCCGATGACGCAGTGTTCTGTCCAATGTCTTTATGTATTTTGTCTTGTCATATTCTTAAAATCATTTTGAAATGATTGAAAAACAGGTCAGGTCACACTAATTTTATTTAAATCAAACGCACTAAATTAGGAAATAAAACAAACAATTACATAATCAGAAACAACAGGCTTATTTTTGTATTAAGTTGCATTTTGTCCTATTCATTTTCATACTAATAATTTTACCATCGGTTTTTTCACTTGGGATCATCCTTTAAACTGGACAAATACTGATTTGATATTTGTCATGGTAATTATTGATAGGAACAATATGAAAAAGATGTCAGTATGTTGAGTTTAGTGTTCAGTGATTGACGTGCATTAATGTATGTCTTAATACGCTGGATGCTCAATTTAATCCATATTTGTTTCAAAATATCAGTCAGTTGGTATTAGCAAATCAATTAATTCTCAGCTTTAAAAAAAAGCCACTACTGAATGATCTTTGGTCTAGGATGATTGTTGGAGCTGGATGCTTTCTGATGACTTCTGAAATTGACTTGTGTGATTTTTCCACATCTGAACATCTCTGCTGATGCTTAAAATCACAACTTGCCGAATAATACTATTTTCTGTTCCTTCAGGTTTTGTCATTATATTTATTCACCTTTTTATGCCAAAGAAACAAAGATCATCATGCCTTTTCTGAATAATCTTTGATAAAACACAACAGATAAATATCAGCCACTGGTGAAATGGCATGTAATCTTGATTTATTTAATAAATCAGAAATAAGATGTTCCCTCTCAACACTTCTGAGGGTATTTTTTATGATTAAACTTAAACTTTCTTTGCTGTATGACTCAGTGTTGATGTCTCCAGCTCATCTTGGACACAAAAGACTCAGGATTTTATTTCAAAATCAGTTGAAAGTACAAATTTGTGGTGCCATTTACTGTGGTTTCATAAAATCTTTCACACCTTATTCTTAGTGTTAAACTTTTTGCCAGTGTCTGATTGTCTCCACGGTTGCTTCATTCTGTTTTACTGGAAATAGGAATCTTCTCATCCCTTACACTGTATCAGTCTGTGATATATGGATAAACCCAGATTCTGGAAAGCCTTTGTGTCTCTAATCTGGTCTTCCTCTTGACTCAGTTTCCATATAATCTGGTTTTGTCATGATTTGGTTTTGATTTAGGTGGTCGATTACAGCAACATCAAAACTGAATAATATCTCAGCTTGATTGGTCTTCATATTACATGACCTGGACCTCACAAATCCATTCATTTTCTGAACTACTTCATCTTCTGAAGGGTCATGAGAGGCTCGAGTCTATCCCAGCTACTGTCAGGTGAAGGTGGGGTACACCCTGGATGTGTCACCAGTTCTCACAGGGCTGATATATACAGACAAACAATAATAATAATTTACACCTATGGCCGATTTAGATTGACCAATTAACTATTGCGTACATGACTTTGGACAGTGAGAGGAACCCAGAGAACCCACACAGACATGCAAACTTGAAGAACATGCAAAGTCCATACACAACAGAGATTAAACCAAAATAAAGAAAATGAAGAGTCTATATTCGACAGTATGAGAACAAAATAAACTGTTATTACTTGTGGTTTTTAACTCTTCTTTATGATCAGATTGTGACAAACCCTAATCTTAAACAGAACATTCTATTCTCCTGTGACATGGTTTTGGGTTTTCGAAGGTCACCGTGACACCGTCAGGTTGGTCCTGCTGATCTGCTCTGACACGCAGGTATAGACAGGCGAGGAAGCAGCATCGGCCAGACAGACAGACAGCTGCTGCTTCAGACGGACTGGCTCAGGGCCAAACAGTGCCAAAGTACAACGGTACAAAGCTTTAACAGTCGCCTCCAGGCCAGTTTCTGACACTAAAATACGGACACCACAGAACTAAGGCAGAGTTCACTGAGGTTTCACAGATCAATGTGGATTCAGAAAAATGAAGAAAAGATGATCATGATGAATGACAATTATATATTGTGGCCATTTTCCTTGAAGATCAGAAGCTGTGAATTTCTCTTTGGAGATTAATAAAGTATCTATCTGTGAAACATTACATTTTAGTCTTTAGGGTCTGTCAAAATGTAATGGCATTAAACTACATGCTCTGAGGTTGAACATTTTTCATCAAAGATTTGTTCATGTTCTCTCTTTAGATTAGCTACATAACCATGAAGGAAAGCTAAAAACCACAAATAACCATCTTTTACATTACCTTCATCTTAATATATACACAACTCATTTTACAGAATGTAACAAAAATTTACAACAGAAAAAGCTACTTAAGAAGTCAGTCTGATATTTAGTTTCTCCAACTTTGAAAAAGAAATTATTTTACATGCATCATTTAATTATCACTAAACAGATAAAGATTTTTATTGTGATGCTGACTTAGTCGTATCACTGTAAATGAAAATATACTTTAAAGGTCCAGTGTGTCACATTATGGAGGATCTAACTGCAGAAACTGAATATAATATTTATCATGTTTTCCTAAATGTATAATCATGTGAAAATGGGGAGTTGGTGTTTTCATTACTGTAGAATGAGTTGTTTATGTCTACAGTGGGTCCACCATGATTCTTAAAACCGAAGGAGTTCTTCTTTTCCAGTATGAAACCTCTGTTGGACCAATGTGGGCCACGCAGCCAGTCTCTGGTCTGACCAAAAGAGGTGGGCTCTGTTTGGTTCATTAACACTGCAAGAACACTTTTTAGGCAATTCTGACTTTCAGACCAACTACAGGATCTTTATAAAGGTGGTGACTGCCAATAAAAAATAAAAAATAGGATGACAGGACTTGATCAGATCATAACACAGTGAAAGGAAAACTAAGCAAACCAAATTGACAGCAGGTAAAAAGCAGGAGAACAGGACATATCAACAGAGTCCACTGCTTTTCTCCAGTAGATGCAAACCTACGTCATCTTTCTTTTTAATTTTCATTTAGATGAAACCCAGTGTAAAAGTTAATTATTGTAACATGTGTCTGAATGTGAACCAGACTTAATATCCCCTCAACCATGAAAACCAGAATAGACTAAACAAACCCTGACTAAGGATTTCCATGGTTTTCAGATCCACTTTAGGGGATGGACAGGAAACTTTCCAGCTAGATGTCACTAAATATCACACACTGGATCTTTAACTTCTGCTCTCAATATGTCTTTTCAGACGTCCCAAACAGGAATGGCCTTGATCACATTCTGGAGGCGATGGTGTGCAGACTTACCCTCCTTACAGAGTGACATGGCCTCTGCAGCCTTTTTGCCATTCTTGCTGCAATCGTCCACATCAGTCCCTGAAACATTACAAATGACATCCATATTGAGTACCCCTTCAGGGAGGTCAGGTGTGATCCAAATACTACGTAGCAGACTCAGGAGCAATAAAAAGCACAACCTTCCTGTACAAACTCTGCTCATCAACAGGCCCTTCAGCTGTGTTATATAAAGGGACTGATTTGCAGGTCAACTGCTTCCCATCTGACTGCTGCTAATCAAACAAACAGCCCTGAGCTCTAATCATTTTGGCATAGTCTGTGAACATCAGAAGACAGCTTATGTTGGCGTGCGGGGGTAGAAGACTTTATTTGATAGTTATGGACAGAGTAGCACTTGGAGGGATGCCAGACAATGAGTGAGCGCACATACTCAGAGCTGGGAAGGGCAAGAGCACTTTCTGGGTAGAAGTCATACAAATGAGATTTCCTTCCTCACAGAGAAATGTTCATAGGAGTTAGACGAAGGCACTGACGCCGGTTAATACGGAGGATAATTAAATAAAGCGAAAAGAACACTGAGTAACGTTGCTGATATCAAAGGCTGGGCCAGCATTTACATGGTGGCAACAGCATCAGACTCCTCCTCCGTCACCGGTGTCTACTCTCAATCCTCCTTATGCTAGCGGTAGCATGCTAATGCTAACGGTGCCTCGTCGTCAACGCTAGTCTGGCTTGCTAGCCTAGCCTAGCCTAGCCTAGCCCTCCACGGTGAGAAGTTGCTCGCCCCGCCGTCCACACTAGCCTCCTTCCGCTCTGATGCCACCGCTGCCTGGCTCGGTCCGCTGCCCCGAAACGCATCGTTCTCAGACTGGCAGCCTGGTTCACAGCCACTGCCCCAACACACACACATACACAGTGATATCACGACAACTATGAATTATTTGTTGTTGTAGACAGCGTATGCAGCGGGACGTGGAGCGGAGCAACATGTTACCCACCCAGCGCTAGGACCCGGCAGGGTCTTTGTTTGGGTAACATGGTTAGCTCTGTCCTCCGTTTCCACGAAAATAAACCCCGATACTTTGGTCAAACGTCTCGGTAGCTGTCCGTGTTTGCGTCACGGTGCTTGCTTACCATCCGCCGCCGTCACAGCGGCCCACTCGACCCAGGTAGTCCAGCTTTGACCCACGAAATCATCGAGGCTAGGCACCCGCCGATCCAGAGCAGCCATTACTTTTACTGCGCGTTCACGCACCGCCATCATCACTGCGCGGTAAGTCGCTTACGTCATAAATCGCGCTCTCGACAGGATAGGAACTTCCTGCGTGCGCGTTCTGGGGACTCCCACTCCGCGAGCAGCGAGTGTGGACATGACGTCACTCATCCATTTATCACCTTGAAACAAAAAGCTTCAGACTAAAAAAAAAAAAGCAATGAAAAAACCTTTCAAATTCTTGAAAACAAGAATTAAAAAACAAATGGTTTCAGGAAAAAATACAAAAACAAAAGGTTTCAGAGTCTGTGAGTGGAACCAGACCCAAGAAGTTTAACAGCAGAGTAAAAAATGAACAGAAAACATCCAAAATAACACGCACATAATAGATGAAAACATAAAAAAAGTAAAAGATGAAACACGTAGGACCCAAACAACGTAAAAGACGAAGAGACGAGAAAAAGAAGGGAAGAAATGAAAATATAAGACAAACCCCCGTAAAAGAGAACAAGATATAAGAGGCAAACAGTGTAAAAAAATTCAAGGTATGGAATGTAGCGTAAAAACAACACAAAGGGACAAAAACATTTTACAACACAAACATGTAAAAGAAATAAAAAGATGTAAAAGGAGGTCAAATTTAAAATTAAAAACGACATAAGAGGCATAAAAATACTGGATGAATATGAGAGAGAGGATGTTATAAGACTAAACCATGAGAAAAAAAATCCCCTAAAATATTACAACTTTATTTGTTTGTTTGTTTGAATGGGACAGTGCATATGAAGGAACATTAAAATCATGTAAAAATGCCAGATTTTAGCGTTTTGCTAATTTCCATAGTCACAGTGACACAAAACAAATTTGGACAAATAAACAGCATCAATAATACAATCTCTACATTTCTTTAATGAAATCAACATCAAAGACTTAATGAAAACATAAGAGGAAAATAAATGAAGACAGAAAAAAAGGCGTCCTGATGTTTTGAGTTCACTGAAGTTAACGTTCATTATTTTCATTCTATTGTTGATGCGATTAATTGTCCTCATATAATAATATAACATAAATGTTCACTTTATAGACTGATGACATTTTTGATCCTGCAGTTTTTCACTTATTATAGAATCAGTGTTTACATTTTCACCTCAGTGTGTGTGTTTTCATCTGCTTTTCTTCTTCAGATCCGTATGTTAAGCTCCTCATGCTCTTTACTCTGGAGGAGGGTCTTCTGGGGTCTGTTCCCACCACAGATCCATGGCTTCATGCTGATCAGAAGTCACAGGCCTGCACACGTGAACACACCTTCCCTTTTCATAATCCATGTAAGTGTTTTATCCTCACACAGCTCAACGTCAGGGAACAGTGATATGGAAAATGAACGCTGTAGACGTGGACGCACATGAGTCCACGGAGACAGAAAAGTTAAAGTTTTTCAGACAAATCAGATTAAAATGCAACCGGGAACACATTTAACATTTTTACAAACCTAATAAACAAAAAGATAATAATACAATAAAACTAAAAGGACTTACTTGAACTTTTAACTCTTAAAGGCCTCGGACTATTTTTATGGTCATTTTCATGATGTTTAATTATACATTTTTGTTACTTTTATTGATTACTTTGGCTGTTTTTGTTCATTTTGTTGCTTATTTTATTCTTTTCTAATTTAGTTTTAGTCTTTTTTTGGCTTATTTTTCATGCCATTTATTATTTTGTACATTTTTTAATAGTTTCTTGTTCATTTATTATTTAAAATGCATAAACCCAGTGTGTCCATCCACTGTCATTGATCCAACTCCATAATTTTTACTGATGAATCAATGTTGGAGAAGGTGCTGTTTCTACGTTCACTACAGAGCCTCTGAACGTCCAAATATGGTCATATCTGATGACCATGAAAAGATGAATAACTGTATTTGACACCAATTACTTACATGTATTGATAGGATTAGTGGATCAGCAGGTATTAAAGGTCTGGTGGGAGATCTTGGAAAAAACGGTTCCAGCAATTCAACACAAGTGAGATTTTGAAAATATACACTCCCTCCCTCC
>JAQQZY010000023.1:39808202-39828310 GCA_030068375.1 Ostorhinchus rueppellii | reverse complement strand
ACACAACTACACACAACTATACAACTACACACAACTACACTCTGAAGAAGAATCTGTTTGAAGAATCCACGTTTAACACATTTAATAACATGTTCCTCTTCCTCCCCCTCCTCTTCTTCCTCTTCCTCCTTCTCCTCCTCCTCCTCCTCCTCCTCTTCTTCCTCCCCCTCCTCTTCCTCCTCTTCCTCCTCCTCCTCCTCCTCTTCTTCCTCCCCCTCCTCTTCCTCCTCCTCCTCTTCTTCCTCCCCCTCCTCCTCTTCCTCCTCCTCCTCCTCCTCTTCTTCCTCCCCCTCCTCTTCCTCCTCCTCCTCTTCTTCCTCCTCCTCCTCTTCTTCCTCCCCCTCCTCTTCTTCCTCTTCCTCCTCCTCCTCCATCCTACAGAGGCTCCTCTTTGGCCTAAGGAGGTTCTGGAGCCTGTGGTGGTCTCTGAAGGTTCTCCTCTGGTTCTCCCCTGTAATCCTCCTCCTGGTCTTCCTCCTCCGTTCACCTTCTGGATGAACAGCGGTGAGTGGACGCTGACTGGGTCACATGACATGTTTGAGTCACATGACAGGCCGTTGCGTCTGTAAATGAAGGACAAACATGATTAATTTGACGTGTAAAAGTCGGATTCTCCAACATCTAGAACACAAACAAACATCCCATCATTTACTTTTGATCCAGTTCATTATCAGATGTTAAATAAACTCAAACTACGTTTGCTTTTTCACAGAAAACCAGAGTTTTATGATTCTGAAATCTTTAGGTTTTCACTAGATTTTTTAACCATTTTCAAGATTTTTCAGTCAAAACAAAGATTTCATCACTTTGGTTTATTTTTTCTCATTTTATCATTCATTAATTTTATTGATTGTGTTGGTGTTTTTTTTTCAATGTTTAAAGGTTATTCCTTAATTTAAAATTCTTTTGTTTATTTTGTTGCTTATTTTCTTCATTTTTGTAAATTTTTTGTTGATTTTTGTTTATGTCCTGTGACTTTTTTTAATTCATTATTTTGTTGATTTTCTTATTTTGTTTATATTATGGAGTTTTGTTTTTTAAATTCTTTTTTATCCATTTTTGTTCTGTTTGATCAGTTTTTATTCGTGTTTGGTGGTCGTTTCATGCATTTTCCCTCCTTTTTTCCACTTTATACGTTTTCTTTTACTCATTTTGACACAACACTGACATCACAACATTCAGTCCAATTGAACCACATCAGGTCGATGTTCCCTCTTATTGAACTTTCTTTTCATTCCCAGTAACAGGAGGAGATCTGATCAGATAAATGTTCTTCTGTCCTCTGGTTTCTTTGGATTTCCTGGTCCAGGTCTTTGTTCGTTTGTCTTCTCTGCCTTTCATTTCTGTTTTTTCTCTCTGCACTTCGTCTCTGTTGACCTCTAAACATAACGCTTATTCCTTGTTTTATCGCTGCCGTTGTTCGTGCTGCGTTTGTGACCGTCAGCACTTTGAGTGTTTCCTTTCCTTCTCTTCGTCTCGTCCTCAGAGGGTTTTACTCGCTGCTGTGTGTGTCTCTTTGTTCCTCAGAAAAAGCTGAAAGGGCTCGATTGTCCAGCCAGAAGCCGTTTTACAGCCTTTTAAAGACACGTTAAAGTCACCTCTGCAGAGACAAACCAGGCTTTTTTAAGCTCAAACCACATTTATCAACAAACCAAACAACGGAACACTGACGTCCACTTGGTTAAACCTCAGGAGTTGCAGTGGTGCTCTGCTTTTTGAATCCTTTGATCATTTATATTTTCTCATTATAAACGTCTTTACTTTGCCTAAGCCTTCTCTTTCTTCACCAAACAAAATTCCATTTTTCTTGTATCATTAGTCTGGTTTTACTCGGCCTTTCAACACCACTGACTTCACAGTTTTACTTTGACAACAAGGTGAAACGAAGACTCAGTGAGGCTCCGTCTGCTGGTTCTTCAGTTTGTGATTTGAACGTAATGTTACGTTCAGGGACTCGTAAGGGTTAATGAAACCAAAAAATGAACTGGAGAAGCTTTATAGACACAAAACATCACATATAAGTTTTAGTTTTTTTATCCTATGACTTTCATTTCCTCTTTGGGCCGCGTCCTGTCCTTTAGATCCGTCTATAAGGTCTTGTTTTAGATGCAGGATGTGACTCACGGTCTCATGATGTAAAGACATATTGAAGCGGACGCCGTCCACTCGGGTCCGTTTAAGTCCTGCTCTGGTCTGCAGGCGTGAAGCCCGCACACATTAACATGCACCACCAGGCAGCGGCTGATTGGTCCTGAGGCATCGTCTTGACAACCATACATCTCCCATCAGTCGCTGCGGTAACAGTGTCTGCGTGTGGATGTATGGCTTGAACGCCTGCAGGATGACATGTCACCGTGGTAACCGCACTCCACTGAAGTGTACATAGAGATGGAGATGGATGTGGAGACAGAACGGGTTCAGATTCAGTGTGAACTCAGTGGTTGGTCCTCAGATCTGCACTGAGAAGGTCTAAAGTCCAGCCTTTAGTCTCAGATATGGTCAGCGACGTGGAGAAGGACAGACTGACAGAGAGGACAGACGGACAGAGTCACTGTGTGTTTGGTTCCTCCAGTAGAACAGACTGGACTGCTGCTGCTTCTTCATCTGCCTTCCTCATCCTCTTCTTTGTCTTCTTCATCATCTTTGTCTCCTCCTTCATCTTCCTCTCCTCCTACTTTTTAATGCATCATCACTGCTTCTCTCTAAGAAGGTCCATCCATCATTTGGTCACACAAACATCACAAACATTCACTTGGATTTAAAAGTCAAAGTTTTATTATGTTTGTAAATGAGAGAAGGACTCCATACGATGGTGTTGAATGATGGAAGGAACAAAAAGAGTAAGACTGATGGTTTGAAAAAGGTTGGAGAACACAAAAAACATCATATTACCATCTTAAAAATCATGAGGTCCATCCGATGCGTTCACTGTCTATCAGTAAAATCTGTTTGTGTGGTTTGAGGATGAGGCAGTTCAGGTGAAAGTCGGTGCCAAAGTTCATCCAAGTGAATATTTGTTCCAAATTTTGTGGATGTTCTGTAAAACAGTAACTGAATTTTAGACGTAACACATCATCCTGAGAAACATCTAAAAACAGAGACCGATGAAAATCTGAATAAAGGAGCTGATATAAAATATGTTGAAACCCATAAACATGATCAAATCAGAAACACAGGACCTGTAGAAGCAGTCCTACTGTCTGTCATCATTTCAGGTTCCTCAGGTCAATGTTCTACGAGTTTCACTTCATCTCCACATTCTATTTAAAGTCACATTCTGGTTCTGGTTCTGATTAACGGTTTCATGACCCGTCTGTTCCGTTCCAGCCATGACACCCATCCCTCAGGACAAACGAGTGTCCATGGGTCTGAACGGAGACCTGTACTTCTCCAACGTCCTGGCCCACGACGCCCACACCGACTACAGCTGCAACGCCCGCTTCCTGTTCACCCACACCATCCAGCAGAAGAACCCCTTCACCCTCAAAGTGCACACCAGTGAGTACCACACAACCAGGTCGCTTCCAGGTCCGGTCTGCTCCAACAGGCTCAGGTCCAGGTGCACGGTCCAGGTCCGGTCCATGAACTCAGGTCCCAGACCCCGGTCCCAGGTCCTGATCCACATGCTGTGTTTGCTCAGTGCTGGTGTTTGTGTGTGTTTTCAGACGAACCGTATAACGACACGTCTTTCAATGCCACTGATCCCTACGGTGGTGAGTCACTTCCTGTCAGGACAGAGGCGTTTCCTGTCCAATTAGCACGCTAACCTGCAGCTCAGACACGCTCAGATTAACCCTGCGCTGACCTCTAACCCCTAACTGTGCTCTGAAGGGTGTGTAAATATTAACACTTCAGCTGATTTAACCCATAGAACAGCCTTTGGTGAGTTTTAACACCTTTCATACGAGTAGAAAATGATTAAACTATAACAAACAATAAATGCAACTCAGAGTTGTCAACATGTAAACAACACTGTGCAAACATATCATATCCATCTGAATGAGTGCACAATTTAGCATAAATAATTAGTCACAATATACTAAATATTACTGTAAAAGTGCAGGGAAGTGGAACAAACGGTTCACATGAAGAGCACTGAAGGAAGAAGCAAAAGCAAAAAGAGTCAACGGCCTCCAGCAGCTGACAGGAGGACGTCAGAACTGGACTCAGATGTTCTGGTCACACTGGTTTTGTTCTCAAATATAAATAAACCATATCACTCTATCCCAGTGATCATTGACTGGTCACGTCCAGCTGTGAAACAGGAAGAAGAAATGCATTCTGGGACTTTGGATACATAGAATATTTGTTTGTTTTTATAGTAATTAAAACAAATGAGATGGATCATATTAATTAGACCTGCAGGATCTAAAAGCTGTAAATAAAGCCATCATCTGACAGATGAATATTATTAACGAGCATCAACACAACCTGCTGTAAACGTCCTCCACCAATCAGGACACGCTTTAAAAGAATCCAAACCACTTCAGTATGACCATGTGTCCAGTTCTGGTCATTTCTTCTCCTCATCCTGTTTTTTTTTCTTCAGTTTGAGGCGCAGATTGAATGGTGCATTCAAGGCCAGGTCATAAACTCTGCAATCTACATTTCTTTGTGCAGAAAAGCGTGGTGCATTCAAGTGCACACTGAGCATTCTATACTTTAAGCCACAGGGGTCAGTCATTTTCTTTCAGGGGCCACATTCAGCCCAGTTTGATCTCCAGAGGGCCGGACCAGTCAGATAATAATAGAACAGCCTAGAACAGGGCTGTCAAAGTCCTGTTAGTTCAGGGGCCACATTCAAATAAATCTGCTCTGTAGTGGGCCGGACCAGTGAAATAATAACATAACAATAATGTCAACTCGAAACTTTTCTCTGTGTTTTAGAGTGAAAAAGTGAAATTATGCAATGAAAATGTTTACATCTACAAACTATCCTTTCAAACAATGTGAATAACATGAACAAACTGAAAAATAAGTGTCATTTGAACACTATTCTGCTTCAGTTTATCACTTCCACATGTTCATTAGAACTCTCAGACACAGCGGATCTACAAAACATTTAATAACAGGAAGAATAGTGTTAAATTACACTGACTTTTCTGAAGACATTTCAGGTTCTTTATATTTGTCAGATTATTCACATTTTTTGTGAAATTATTATACTTTGTTTTAGTGTCACTATGTGAAAATGTTTACATTTACAAAGAGAAAAAATTGGAGTTGTGAGTATTTTTAGGTGGTTATGAGAGTATTTGACTGATCTGACCCACTTGAAATTGAATTGGTCTGAATGTGGAACCTGAACTAAAATAATTAATAAATTCATCCCAAGGGCCAGACTGGATCCTTTGGCGGTCCGGATTTGGCCCCAGGGCCACGTGTTTGACACCTGTGCTTTAAGCTTTCTATGTCTGGTTTTTTTTAGCTTTTAGTATTTTTTTTTTTGTGTAAAATTCTCAGCCTATCCTTTTAATTTCAGACTTTTCATGAAACTCCACAGTATTCACATAGAAGGAGGCGCTGTGGGTCATTTTAATAGTGTTTTAATCAGCCGTACAGTAAATCTATCATTCACAGCTGAGATGAAGATAAAGACTGACAGATGGTTTTTGTAATAAAATACAAACCAACATCTTTGACCTTAATCTGCACTCGGAGTGAAATCAAACCCATGTCATTTAGCCTGGAATCACTTAGTTTCACCTTTCAATCAGAGTTAAATGATCATGTGTGATGAATAAACATACAGGCATTAACACGTCATTAATGAAATAATTCAACTCTGTGCATCTCAGACAATTGGATGGATTTATTCATCACTGCTCGAACTCATTGGCCAATAGCAGCAAATGGTGCCGGAGAGCCCAGGGGACCATGGGATACGTCCCCAGGGGGAGGGGTTTAGTCTGTGAGGGACCGGGGCCCGATGAGACCAGGATTAGGTCACATGATGAATATTCAGTCTGGAGCCAAGTCTTCATTAACAAACACAGAGAGAGAAAATCCAGGATAAAAGTCCACATTATGACACAAAAAACATCAAACTATAGTTTATTTCAAGATTAATGGAGGATTTTTGGTCAAAGAGGAAGAATTTGGATGGGAATTTATTTTAAAAGATGGCAATAAAATTCAAATAACAGATAAAAACGGAGCAAAACCTGGAAGAAAAGTAAAAGAAAGTGACGAAATGAGACAAAAAGTGATGTAAGAGGAAATAACATGAAATAATACGATATAAGAACACAAAACAAGACGTATAAGAGATATATATATATATATATATATATGATAAAACAATAAAATATGTATTTAAAAAATCCAAATAGAATTTGGTGAAATGATGTAATAGATATGAGATGAAAATGATGCAAAAGACAGAATAAAACATTAAAGAAGTAACAAGAGCCAATGCTACGGAAAAGATCTGACAAAATAAAAAGAGTAGAAATGAAAAAAGATCAAGAGAAGAAATGGTGTAAATTCTGCAAAGACTGTAAATGAAGAAAACAGCAAACGATGCAAAAGATGTAGAGTTGAAAATGATATGAATAATGAATTAAAAAACAGTTTAAATAATATAAATAGATGTGAGTGACATAAAAGATGAAATTGGGTGAAAAAAATGACAGTGATATAACAGAAAAGACAGAAAAAACAACAGTGTAATATGTAAAAAAAGACGAATTAGAAAGAAAACACAAGATGAAGACGAGTGAAAAGATGAAAAACTGAAAACAAAAGGATGATTTAAAAAATGTAAAAGTGTAAAATCCTGAAAACTACAATGAATGTAGGAATGAAAATTTGAGAAAGAAAAAACAAAAATAATATTAAAACAGAAAAACAAAAGATAAAAACCACAGACAAGAAGAATTATAGAAGACTGAAAAAATGTACAAACGAATAATGAAAACTCCCACAGGATTTGAACTCGTCAACATTCATTTTCAGCCTCTTCCTCCTCTTCCCCTTCCTCCTC
Source organism: Ostorhinchus rueppellii (assembly GCA_030068375.1). Lineage (NCBI taxonomy): Eukaryota > Metazoa > Chordata > Actinopteri > Kurtiformes > Apogonidae > Ostorhinchus > Ostorhinchus rueppellii. The sequence continues at coordinate 39,821,325 of JAQQZY010000023.1, read as the reverse complement.
CTGTTCTTCCTTCTCCTCCTCCTCCTGTTCTTCTTCCTCCTCTTTCTCTTCTTCCTCCTCCTCCTGTTCTTCCTTCTCCTCCTCCTCCTGTTCTTCTTCCTCCTCCTCCTCCTCTTGTTCTTCTTCCTCCTCCTCCTGTTCTTCCTCCTCCTCCTCCTCCTCCTCCTTCTGTGGAAGCTAACTGCTAACAGATGCTTTATTCTACACAGATCTGCATCACAAAGGAGGCTGATGCTAATTTAATCCCAGACACTCGAACCACAGGATTAAATCTGAACGATCAAAGACTCATGAAGTAGAAAAGAAGTTCAGATGTGTGGACGCTCAGGTTAGAAGATAAAATATAGATGAGTTTATTTGAAATGAGCTCAGGGACGTGCTAATGATGCATTCATGACCATCTAGACCAATGAAACACATTATGGGAACTAAGGTTCTGAAGCCCCGCCCCCTCTGCTGTGCATTATGGGACATCACTTCAGATAATAACAATATTCAGTCCATGTATTTGGTATTTATTTAAATTAACATTTATTCACTTGTGTTTTCAGTAAAAACACTGCACACAACAGATCGTTTTCATCTACATGAATGTCGTCTACGCGCTGTAGAGCGCCATCGTGTGGTCAGAGTTAGAACAAAAAAAAAGTTACACGGAAGATGAAAAAAGATGAAAACAGTTTATTCTAACCTGAAAACAATAACGGAGTCTCATGTTATATATAATTCACATTTACTGAACAGATACATGAATTTATTGAATTATTCCACTAAACAGTCTGTTTTGATTCGATTCAACTTTATTGATACTTCAACAGCAACAACAGGATAAAGTGAAAATATTCGACATGTAGTGTAAAACAACACAGTACAAAACATAATAATAGTAATAAGTTACATATGTATGTGTGTATCTGTATATATCCTACATTACCTCCTATATCCTTTATATGTTGTATATATTTCTTCTATCTGTGGTACAGAATTGGCCTTTTGTATATTCTTGTTATTCTCGTATTTTTGTGTAGTTTTTGTATATTTTGTGTGATAGTTTTCCATACACTCTTTCCTTTTGCTCTGTATTTGCTGCTAAACTGATTTTCATTATATCTGTAACAGTGACAATTTACCTGTTCTATTCTATTCTAATAAAACTTTATTGACTATATAAATGTTTACATTAGAAGTAGACTTGCAGCATTTCAGACAGTATTGAGTTCTAACAGGTTAAACCGTGTTAAAACCTTCATCTGATTAAAATTCTCCAAATGTTGGACTGAAACAAAACCACTCGTTAGTATTTTCGTCACATCTCAGCTTCATGTTCACAGTCCAACCTTCTATTCACGGTTTGTTGAAGGAGTTTGATCCAAAACACTGAACAAAGTGCCAGTGAACGGCTGTGTTTGGCAGGTTTATATTCCAACACTGACCTCAGATCAGCTCATCCATGTCCTCGCTGTTGTTCCTACGTCTGTGAACGTCGTCCTGTGGGTTTTGGAGCCAAAAGGAAACGATCGCAGTAACGGGAGAGTTTAGGACGTGAGTCCGACCCCACAGATAATGAACCTTCTGTTAACCCTCTGTTTCCTGATCAACAGGCCGGAAAATAGCCGAGTCCACGCCCACTTTCCTGTCACCATCAGGGAGTGAGAGTTCTAAGATGGTTCTACGAGACGAACAGCTGCTGCTGGAGTGCATCGCTGCTGGACTGTGAGTAAAAAGACCACGAAGAACTGGAAAAGAAAAGAATCAAACACCTGGGACCGGGAAAAAAACACCTACAAGTTAAAAAAAAAACCAACCTACACCTAGAACTGTGAAGAAAACCATCAGGAACTGTTAAAAAACCCATAGAACTGTAAAAGAAAAGAATCAAACGCCTGGAACAGAAGACGAAGCTAAAATCAGTAAATATTAATCCTAAAAGACACAAGATTTAAAACAAGAAGAAGAAAAACAAAACAAAAAAATAAAAGACGCTAAAACATAAGATAACAGAACACAGGAAAAGACAAAACCATATCAGACAAAATAAAAGACCTAAAGTATGGGAAAGGTGAAAAAAAGGTCAAAACAAAATGGAAACCTTGTAAAATAGAGATGAAAGTAAATAAAAAACAACTGAAAACCAACAAGAAATTTAGAAGAAAATGGGAAAATTAAAATGATGCAAAAACGTAAAAGATATAAGGAAACAAAAAGAATGTAAAAGAGGCAAAAATAAAAGTCAAAAAGACAAAATAAAGAACCAAACCAGATGAAAACATTCAAACACAGACGTGTTCAATATTTAAGTCTTCAATTTATCTGGAAATATGAGCAAAATAAACTTTAAAGACTAAAACTCACACCAGGACACGATCACCGCAATAAATAATAATAATAATAATAATAATAATAATAATAATAATAATAATAAAAATGATACTTAAAGTCTGCTCCAGGTTTCACAGATTCCTCGTTTCTTCTTGGTTTCAGTCCGACACCGACCATCAAATGGTTTAAAAAAGGTGGAGACCTGCCTGGACGCAAAGTGAAGTTTGAGAACTACAACAAGACGCTGAAGATCATCAGCGTGTCGGAGGAGGACGCCGGCGAGTACGTGTGCATGGCCAACAACCACCTGGGCAGTATCCGCCACTCCATCTTTGTACAGGTCAAAGGTGAGGAGGGTCTGGGTTCCACAGGGGTTCCTCTGGGGTTCCACAAGGGGTTCCATAGGGGGTTCCACAGGGGCTCCACAGGGGGTTCCACAGGGGTTCCTCAGGGGTTCCTCTGGGGTTTCCACAGGGGTTTTTCAGGGGCTCCACAGGGGCTCCACAGGGGTTTCTCAGGGGCTCCACAGGGGTTTCTCAGGGGTTTCCACAGGGGTTCCACAGGGGTTCCACAGGGGTTCCACAGGGTCTGCAATAGTCCATCGTCCAGATTTAACAGATGATCGTGATGGTTCTGGTAATCCACCAGGTCTGGACTGGACCTGAGACTTATTCTGGTTCTGTAGTTGGACAATGGACCAGAGAAATGAGGTACTTCTACAAACCACATGGGTTTCAGCTCAAGTGTTGTCTTTCCAGATAGCTTTGGCTGGTTTTAAATGGTTCCAGTTGGTTCTGGATGGTTATAGATGATCCTGTACTGACACTGTCTTTCTAACCGTCCCTGGTCCTCAGCTGCTCCGTACTGAGCAGACCCACTAACCTGGTTCTATATGGTTTCAGATGGTTCTGGATGGTTTCAGATGGTTCTGGATGGTTTCAGAGGGTTCTGGATGGTTCTAGATGGTCCTTTTATCTACATTGTCTTTCTAACCGTCCTCTTCTCCTCAGCTGCTCCGTACTGGTTGGACAAACCCACTAACCTGGTTCTGGCACCAGATGAAAATGGGCGCCTGGTTTGTCGAGCCAATGGGAACCCGAAGCCGACCATCCAATGGCTGATCAACGGGCAGCCTCTGGAGAGTACGTAGAACCGCCTCCAACGCCGCTGTGTTCATCCACAGTCTTCAGAATGTGGCGGCGTTAACTTCCTGTTCTCATTCCAGTCTCAGGTTCTCTGCCGAACCCCAGTCGACAGGTTCTGGGTGATACCATCATCTTCCGCTCGGTCCAGATGGGAACCAGCGCCGTTTACCAGTGCAACGCCTCCAACGAGCACGGATACCTGCTCGCCAACGCCTTTGTCAGCGTCCTCGGTGAGAAACAGGAAACACTGACGATAATGAAGGTTATAGGTCAAAGGTCACGGAAGGGAAACTTGGGTCAATCACATGGTTCCAGCGTTTATAAGAACTCATTCTAAAGGTTTATGTATATTGTTAATATGGTTTTTGAATTTGTATTATTTGTTTTATTGGGGTTTTTTGTATTATTATTATTATTGTTGTTGTTTTTGTTTGTTTGTTTGTTTTTTGTTTGTTTGTTTGTTTGTTTTTTATCCTAAACCCAGATTCTCTCCTGGTTTTGTTTCGTTTCCACAGACTCTTCTAGGTCACTTTCATTTTTACATATTCATCTTTTTCCATTTTTACATAAATTTTCACTTGTTGCATCTTGTAAAAATAAATAAAAAAACACAACTAACCATCAGTTTCTAACCTTTAAACTTGAAACTAATTATAATCTGACATTTTTGGAGATGGCCATTGGTATTTAATAATCTGTGATCCTTAGTTTGGTTTTGACTCGGTATAAAACGACAGAAAACGACACAAATGCACATTTTGTCATAGAAGGTACTGTTTTTAGTCTGTTTTCATGTCTAGTGTTTATATATCTGAACCAAATACATTCAAATGTTAAAAAAAAAGGTTTAATTTCTGGGTAAAAATGTAAACGAACCTTTATTAAATGGTTTCCCGAGTCTTAGTTTTCCTTTGTTTTTTAACTGAAGTAAATCCGATTGGACTCTTTTCTGAAACTCCGGTGTGGTCGATGTGATGGTGTTCTGTTTCTTCCTGTTTGTTGGTTCTTCTCGGTGCAGACATGCCTCCACGGATGCTGGGCCCAAAAAACCAGCTGATTAAAGTGATTGAGAACAACCGGACCCTGCTGGACTGTCCGTTCTTCGGTTCTCCTCTGCCGGAGCTCCGATGGTGAGCGTCACTGGGTTCCTTCTTGGTGGGTTTTTGTTTGTCGTCATGTATTTAGTCGTGTTTCCGTGTCCAGGTTTAAGAACGGCCAGGGCAGCGGTCTGGACGGAGGACAGTACCGGGCCTACATCAACGGAACCCTGGAGATCAAACGGGCCCGGACCGAGGACGAGGGAACCTACACCTGCGTCGCCAACAGCATCCTGGGCACGGCGGAGAACCAGGTCCGCCTGGAGGTCAAAGGTCAGGCATCACACTGGGCTCACATGTTTATCTTCACCTTTTAACATCCACCGGGTCAGTGGGGTCAGGGTTTGGGTCACAGTGGAACCAGAACCAGAGCCATGAGAACGGTGGATGTTCAAAGGTGGAAACAGAAGTTCCTCTGTCCTTTTCTGACGTGCGTTCAGTGATCGGCTCCTACAGAAGCTGTGTGTTTATTTCCCACAAAACACTGAGTTTATTATTAACACAAAAGAGTTTGAAGAACATGAACGTCCGTCAGAAGCACCAGAAGTCTGTAAACTGTGCAGTTCCACACTCAGGTCAGAATGTTTTTCACTCAGTTTGTTTTGAACTTTTTTTCATCAACTTGAATCATAAACAAAAATACCAAATACTCAATAAGTGTCATTTTTTAGCCCTTTAAATACCATGTTTGTAACGTAAACAAGACATATTATTTTATGAAAAATTCATTTTAAAAACTACAAAAATATACATTGCATAAAAATGTTATGTGTTTTTCCATCCTGGCTTATGTCAATAAATAAGAGGAACTTTCATTAATACACGTTCTTTTTTGTGTAAATTCTGTCACATGTTGCTGGTGCGTTTTTTACTCCCTTCGGTGAAAGGTTCTAGTGAGGAAAATGGGCTGAGTTTAGTGGCTAAAAAATCATACAAAAATGAACAACTTTTCACTTCTGACCAAATGCAAATTGTGAAAAACTAATTCTGGCTTTAATGACATGAAGTCCAAAGTGTGTATGATGTGCTCACCTGGACAGTTCAACACAGGTCAGTGTTTTGTGGATCAACTCTGAGCTTCATGTGGTGGAGACTGTGCTCGTCTTCTGGATCAGCCGTTCAGAGGTCCGGGTCCGGGTCCAGACTGTGGGGTCTCTGTTACCCCCCTGTTCTTCTTCATGACTCTGTGTTTGATGGCGTGTGAACGCTTTCTTTCCTGGTGCCAAACAGTCGGGTCGTCTCTGGTGCCTTCTCTTTATCTGCTGATGTTTGTGGGTCCACCGTGACCTCTGACCCCCGACCCTTAGACTCAGTCGACCGTCCTCGTTCACGTTGTCCTTGTGTGTTTGTCGTCGGTCCACCTCAGAGAAAACCCGGATCGTTCGGGCCCCGGAGCACCGGTCGGCGGTGAGGGGCTCCGCGGTTCGGTTCGACTGTAAGGTGAAGTCCGACCCCAGCCTGAGCGTCACCGTGGCCTGGACCAAGGACGACAAACCCCTGCACGTGGGCTGGAGGTAACGCAACCTGGACCGCACAGCACAGGTCACATGACCACAGCGCCACAGTGGCGTCATCAGAATACACGACTGTCAGGAGTCGGGGCTTATTGGCTTCAGTCTCCATTAAAACATTCCATACGTTTCAAACATGAACTTCCACACGACGACATTATTGTGTCAATATCAACGTCCATAAAACACACAAATAACTGAGTTCTGCTGCAGATGTCACCTGATGGAAAATCAGTGTTGTGAACCTAAAATATAAAACAGCAGCAGAAAAAATGTAAAGATTAGTTTGTGTAGAACCGTGCACATTTTAATTTGACCAATAATTGTTCCAGTTTGAAGCATTTAAATTATTTATATTTCAACTGTTTTTTACTTTAACTTTCTAATGACTTTTATTACATATTTGTCGTTTTATTTCTAATGTCTAGTCATTTCTTGGTTATATTACAAATGAGGCCTCCACCTTCATTTATTCCAATATTAAATAAAAATAATCAGTGTCTTTTAAGTTGTTTTGTAAAACTGGAATAAAACTATTTTTCATTTTAATAGAAATATGATACAGTTAAACTGAACATCAGTCTGATGTAAAAGAACTCCGTGATTCGAGGTTTAATTTAATACTTTTTAAAAACCAACTATTTTTCAGTCCCAGTTTCAGTTGTGAAGCTGAATATGATCCTTCAGCCTCAGAGTCCAGTTCAGCTGCTGCGGACGGCTTTAAAATCATCCATCATCGAAATCAGTGCATTAATGACATTAAAAGAATAAACTGTTCAATAAATGGAGTCAAAAGTACAAGTTACACAGATGTGGTTTAGTAGGATTAAAGCAGTACTATTACAGTAGAAGTACTCTGTGGTACTCTATTACTCTGTGGTAATCTATTACTCTGTGGTACTCTGTAGTGCTGATAACGCTGGTGTTCGTTCCAGGTTGAGGAAGGACGAGGAGTCGTTGACCATCCCCAACGTCAACGAGGGCGACGAGGGAACGTACATGTGTACTGTCAAATCTGAAATAGACCAGGACTCAGCCTCAGCCCGCCTCACTGTGTTAGGTACACACACATCCAGACTGGACCGGACCGAACCGGGCCTGACCAGACCAGAACAGATGAGACTAAACAAAAACAGACCAGACCAAACCAGACCAGATCCGAACCGATCAGACAGAACCACATCAAACAGGACTCAGCCTCACTGTGTCATGTCCAAGTGCACCTGGACTGAACCAGACCAGACCAGAACTGAACCAGACTGGACCAGAACCGAACCAGACTGGACCAGAACCAAACCAGACCGGACCAGAACCGAACCAGACTGGACCAGAACCGAACCAGACTGGACCAAAGGCCGACTTGAAGCCTTTGTGTTTTCATTGAACTGTGATTTTCTTTGATGCTCCTGAACATTATGGACTTAAATGAATGAAGCGTTTGACTCCGTAAACGTTCTTGTGTTCAGTTAAATGTCCAGATGTTTCCAGAAGTGACTTCACAGCCACTGGAGTTTCCTTTTTCAGTCTAAACTCTATTAGAAGCGTATAAACCTCACTGGTTATTTTTTATTCTACATGTAAAACATAAAGTGAAACATCAGTTAAATGTTTGGTAAAGCAGCTTCAGTCTGTGTTTTTGCTTATTCACTATTTTTATCCAGTATTTATTTCATATGTATCAAACTCTTCATGGTCTTTTCTCTGTGTTTCCTGTATTTTCGTGTTTTCTACATGTTTCTGACTTAGACTTTCACTGTAAATGTTTTCAGCTTTTCTCTGAATATTTTACAGCTTCACATTAACATGAAATCATGCATGTTTGAGACTAAATGTGTATGTGCGCTTCACCTGTCACTGACTCTGGTTCCGTCTGCATGTGGACACTGACAGTGAACCAGCTGCTGCTTTTCAGTTTGAGCCTCATGTGTTACGACTGCGGCAAATCTGAGATTTTTGCATCGATGTAAAGGTGTGAGCCAAAGTGAAGTCACGAGTTAAAGGTAGAATTTATGTCTGAGTGAAGAAGCAAAAACTGGAAAATGGATTATCATTTGATTTGAACATAAACTGGACAATTATTGAGTTGAAAACCAAGCAAATTATTTAAAAAATGACCTGATTTAATGTGTAATATTTATTTTTAATCTTTTATTTCCAGTCAAAGTCCATCATTTTAGTTTAGAAGCTGCAGATTAGCCTCATGTTCACATGCTACAAATGGATATTGTTTCTCAAACATCACAAAACATCAGAAATCAATGAACTAATTGATCTGTTATTCAGAAGCTCTGAAACTCTTCTTCAAAACCACCAGAGTAAAAAGACAAAAACTGTCATTCTACCACAAAGAAAACAGGCGTAGGTCGTCTGACACTGGTCTGATTAGATTAGAATAGAATAGAATAGAATAATTGTCTTTACACAATGGTTATATATAATGAAACTGGGTAGAACTTACTCCCTTCAGTGCCACAAAATAAAACGATGAATAGCAATAAATAGTCATAGTTATTATAGTTATAATATAGTTATTGTAGTTTGGATGCAACTTAGCAAAGAAATGTCGCATAAATGTCAACCAACAATGAAAAAGAGTAGTTTTTCTGAACATTTTTGCATCGTTGAGAAGAGTAACCGTCTGATAGTAGGATAAACAAAGAAAATATTAAATAAAAAATCAATGATATTGTGCATAAATGTTGTGTTTTAGTAGGATTTGATAAATATCTCACACAACTGCACTTGAATATTTAGTTTTTGAAAAGGCTTCATAAGCTAAAATACTGTAGATTTGGGACAATTAATGAGTCGAACTGGGACTGAGTTCATATAAATGAGGTAGAATGATGACGAAGATGTACCTGGATTAGATGCATTATTCCATAAACAGGAAGTAAAACATCAAATGTGACAGAATTAACCTCATCAGCGTCTGTGACTCGCATCATATCGATGCTGGAATCTCAGATGTGAATAAAAGTGACGATGACGGACTCGAACCGAGGCTGAATGAATGTGTTTTTCTACTAAATCTCATGCGAATAACTGTGCTCCCTGCTGCTGTAGTCTAATCTGTGACCTCTAACCTTTACACCCACTTCCTGTCCCTGACCCCGCCCACAGAGGAAGCCTCCCTCAACCCCTCAGTGTCTAGTGCCTTACCTCCAGGTAACTCACAGATCGTCCTCAAATCTGTTCTGATTTTAATGGTCTTATGTTCTCTCTGTTTGGCTTCTTTCACTTCTTATATTTCAACAAGTGTCAGTTAAAAAGGAATGTGTTTTTTGTTTGTCTTTGTTTGAAATGATGAAAATAATCGAGTACAAAATGCATGTCCCTTTTGTTGAGTGAATTTTTTTTCTACGTTGGTGAATTGGGTCTAATTTAGGTCAAAAACTGACGGAAGAGGTGATGTTATGAGAAAAAAAACAGAATATCCACATTTATGTCATATATTTATAAGAAGAAAAACTCACAAATTTATGAAAAAAACAGAATATTAAAAATGTTCATTAGATTCAGGGAAGAAGAAAAAAGGACACGTCATAATTTGGAAATACTAACAGAGGGGTGCACTGCCACAGAATATTCTCTAAATTTGGAAAAAGTAAAAAATATATTTGAAAAATCCACAAATTAAGGAGAGACATCTTAAATATTCTATTTACATAACATTAAATTCATAAATTTGTGAGGAAAATAAATAAGTTATCGGGGAAAAAATGCACATTCTGGAAGAACAACTCAAATTTAGTATTAAGTTGATTAATTTTGGAGGTAAAAAATATTTAAAGTAAAAAATATGTTTGAAAAAAACTAAAAATATTTTTTCTCCCTTGATTTTAATTGCAAATAAGTAAAATCTCATAAATTAATGTTACAAGTGGAACATTCTCAGGAACTAGAAAGTCATAATTTTGAGAAAACATCAAATTTTCTGACATTTATGTTAAAACAATCTTTTTTCTTTCTAAATTCCTATTTGTCAGTTTTGTTTTTGTAAGTTTATGACTTCAGTCTGAGAGTATGCACAATAATAACCTACTTTTCTGAGTTTTTTTCTCTTCTCCGTCTCTTTAATAACCTGATTTTACCTGAATTAGCCCTGATTCGCCGTCGTCACTTCCTGTTTTGTTTCGCCGCTGCACGCTTCCGTCTGCCTTTATTTCTATGTGTTGCATCTTAGCGTCTTCCTGTTTTCCGTCTCTAAGTCTCCGTCACTTCCTGTTTGTGTCCAGACCGTCCGGACCCGCCCATGGACCTGGACCTGTCAGACCCAGCGGCCCGGAGCGTTCGCCTCACCTGGATCCCTGGAAATGACCACAGGAGCCCTATCACCCGTCAGTCACACTCTAGCTCCGCCTCCTCTGCACAAAACACTGAAAACACTTCTTATATTACATTATATTATAGTATATTCTATTATACTTAGGGCTGTAACACATTAACACAGATGACTCCGTCATCATGATTAATCTGAACATTTTGAACCCATCTACAGCGCAGGGGGACTGTGAGCGTCTCTGGCAGCACATTTCGCTCAGTTTGTCCAAGTAGAGGTACCGTTGTACATGAACATATGGTCAGTAGTGACAGGCAGCAGAACCATCCCATGAAGATGGAAGACATTAAACAGTACGTTGTTCCTCTGGATGGAAACAGGACGACAAAAAAACCAAGATGGAACAGTCGACTGACATAAAGTATGATCCACACTCTGCAGGAAGGAGTTTTTTACACCGAAGCACTTCCAGCCTCAAATACCACATGAACATGAAGGATACGGAGTCAGGGATTCTGCTAGCACTTTGGCTAACGTGTCGCCCAGTTTGGGACAAACATGTTAAGTGCACGTATGTTCCCTTCTTTCTGCAGTCTGTTGGACGATGCAGAATGACACATGAATATAGATTCAAAATGAATGATCTGTAATTGTGATGAATTGAAATTAATCTGCAGCAACCCTGTGATTAATCGCATTGAATATTTGAATTGTTTGACAGCACTAAATATATTCTATTATCTTAGTATTTGTTATATATTAAAACTCTCAAACCCTATTGAGTCGGGATAGTTGAAAGGCTAATAATAAGAAAAACAGACAGAAAAATAAAAACGTCCCACAACACGTTCATGGTCCAGCATGTTCTTCACAGTTGTAAAAAGCTACAAAACATTTTTTTCATCAGTTACTTTATGAAAAGCAGTATTTTCTGATTGAAAGCTTGTGTGGTGTCCCCCAGGGCTTGATTCTGGTGCCCCTGTTATTCTCTGTATGTTATTTCTTAGTCAGTGTTGCTCATCGTTTGCTGAGGCTCATAGTTTATCTGCTGTCCTCTATTTACATTGGTTTCGTTTGTGGTTCTGTACAGAGTTCCTGGTCCAGTTTGAGGAGGACCACTGGGAACCAGGTGTTTGGCGTGATCTGTTCACTTACCCCGGAGATCTCAACTCCGTCATCCTTCAGCTCGTTCCCTTCGTCAACTACCAGTTCAGAGTCATCGCCATCAACGCCGTGGGCAGGAGTGAACCGAGCCGACCGTCACCACGATACAAGACCAGCGGAGCAGGTGAACGTTCACAAACACTGACGTTATTTATTCATGAAAAGAAAAAGAAACATGTTGATTAGCTGGAGTTCCACTAATCTGTGAGTAAAGACAGACGCCTGTTGTGTTCAGATTGACAAGTTTGATGAAAACTGTTCTTCAATTTTATTGCGTTTTTCTTCATTTTTCTTCATTTTTGTCCATTTTGTTCATTCAGTTGATTGTTTTCGTCATTGTGTTCATTTGATCCAGTCTTTTTTTATGTCATTGAACTCATCACTCAAACATACACCCCATTCTGACTCAGGTTCGTCTGTTGGTTGAATGTGTTCAACTGATTTTGTGGTGGTTTTTGTTCTTTTAGCTCCAGATTCCATTCCTAGAGGTCTACGAGGATGGGGCTCCAGGAAGGACAACATGGAGATCACATGGGAGGTAAGAAACTTCTGAACAGACTATAAAGACACATATTCACTGACTGAAGGTGATGGGAGTGGCTTTATTCAATCAATGATCAGTCCATCAGTTATTTTTATTGATCTGTTCCAGATGAGTCACAGAATCAGTGCAGGTTCATTAATAATCAAATAAATGTCAGATATGAGACTGTGATCAACCAGAAGCATCAGGCAGATGAATATTTAGTTCACTTTTAATACAATATAATATAATTTTTGTTAAATTTCATTATTTTGTTCGTGTTTACTTTTTTGTTTTTGTTTTTCGTTTATTGTACGGATTTTAAATATCAGGGGGTTTTGGTGTGTGTGTGTGTGTGTGTGTGTGTGTGTGTGTGTGTGTGGGGGGGGGTTATATTATTTTTAATTTTTTTTTTTACTAGTTTTCATTCATTTTTCAGAAGATCTTCTGGATCAATGATGAAAAATTGTGGTTTTAAATGTATCTGTGAATTAACATTTCAATGAAAATGAAATGACAAATAAAAGTGTAAATGCTCAGTTCATGTATCTAAGGTTACGTTTTTGTTTTGATACTATATAGATGTTAAATGTTGTCTGGAGTTTTTCTTATTTTATTTTTTGTCATTGTATTATTGATGGTTTACTGTTCAAATCTAACTTTTTTGTGGACTCTGAATCTTGTGCTGTTCACTTTTTTTTTTCCAGCCTCTGCTCGACCTGGAACGAAACGGCGCTAACCTCCACTACAGCGTGTGGTGGCGGCGGAAGGACTCAGGAGACGAGTGGAACAACGTGACCACGGTGGGATCCAAACACGTGGTCCTCAACACTGAAACCTACGTGCCTTATGAGATCAAAATCCAGGCCAGGAACGAGTTTGGACCAGGACCAGAGTCCAACATGGTCATTGGATACTCTGGAGAGGACAGTAAGTCCAGGAATCAGGGCTCTATTTCACCAGTCCAGTTCTTTGAATACTCCAGTTTCTCTCTGACTCCGCCCACTTTCAGCCACACACACTATTGGATTTCCTCATTCTTTCAGACAGTGGGCGGGGTTTAGTGTACCATAGTTGTGTGT